>QANU01075500.1:117462-165030 GCA_003254905.1 Nissolia schottii | reverse complement strand
CTCATCCGCCTCCTCGTTTTCCTTCTCTCCTCTCATCTTCTTCTCTCAGATCTCTCGACTCTCATCCTCTTCCGCCTCCTCAGATCTCACGCCGCCACCACAGCTTACACCTCACAGCCTCCCATTCCTATTCGTCCTCCATCCATCCTTCCTCCGCCTCCTCACCTTCCTCGCCGCCCTCCGCGGCCTCGTCCGCTCCCTCTTCCGCCTCCTCAATTTCCTTCTCTTCTGTCATCATCATCTCTCAGATCTCTTTTTCTTTTTTATTTTGTAAATTTTTGTTTTGTAAATCTATTTTTCTTTTATCTTGTAAATTTTTGTTTTTGTTTCTTTCATTTTTGTTATGGTTTGGTTGTGGTCTGTGTATGTGATTATTACATGAAAATTGTGGAAAATGGCAAGGGAACTTTGTATTTTTTTTTTCTTTTTTGCTTCGGTATGGATGGAATTTCAATCATTCAGGAACACTGTGGAAAATGGATGGAACACTGCTTTGGTCTCTAGGAGGAGAGCAGTTGAGTGTTTGTTTTTCTTTATGTTTAACTGTGTTAGCTGAGGTTCTTTTTTTTTTCATTGGTTTTTCCCTATGTTCATCTTCTAAGCTTTAATATAGTTAAGGCAGTTCAATTATGGTTCATCTTATTATGCAGAGCTCATCTAAGCTTTGTTCATCTTATTATGCAGAGATCAATTAGATATTTTTATTTTTTTTTAAAGGGGCGGTGGCGGGGTGGCGGGATGACGGGTACGCATAAAAAATGAGGATTTTACCCGACCCCGACCTATCCGCTAGTAGGACAGGTCGGGTCGGTGACATAGTCGGATCCTACCCGACCCATATGCACCCCTAATTCACGGGAAGAAAGAAAATTAAAATAACGTTGATTGACATCATTTTGTCTTATTCCTTTTAAAGATTACTTTTCAATTTTTTATTTTTATCTGGGACCTACTTTTCATTATATTTTCTACAAAATCCTACTAGGCTCTACGTTGACTATGCTGGGCATTGTTCACATAGCATTGTTCTTTTTGTGTTGGACTTGCACACATTTGGTTTTTTGTGGTGTTCTTTTTTTTAAGGTCTTTTTGGTGGTGAACTTGCACACATCTTCGGCGTAATTTGGACTTCAACAATTATTAGATCTTAATTTCCAATAGTAGACTAGAGCCCAATATTAACATGTTTCCAATGCAAACGAGGCCCAATACAAATCAATATCTGTCTGTGTGTAGCCTCCTGACAAAAACAAGAACTTTGTTAAGCCATTAACCATTAAGCCACAAGAAAAATCTTAGTAACCAAAGAGAAAACTCAGACCCATAAAATAGAAATAAAAAGTAAAACAAAACCAATAAATATATACGTTAATGGATAACCTGAAGGCTTTAGCAATTAATTAATCATCTGGGTACCGCTGAAGAAACAAATAATTTACAAGATCAAAATATCAGTTGCAGAATGTTTGCTCTATGATTTGTTCATTTGCTGCTCTCTGCGCGAAGCTGTCAATTTATTAATTTACAAAAGTAAAAGTCAAAGGGTACTACTATTGATTTAAAGAAAGTAAGAAACCATTGATTGTTATGACAACCAATGTTTTTCGTCAATAATTTTATCACTTTATTTTCATAACTTTTTCCCTTTTCACCTTTCTTGATGTTGTTCTTAATTTAGTAACTAAATTATTGACTCAAGCAATAAAACAAAATTACTATATGTGAGGGAGAAATAAAACAAAAAATAAAAGTGCGAAAGAGATATATAATAGTATGCAAAAGAACATGCTCTTTTCCTTTTGCTAAATTTGACACTGAATTATCCAAAATAGCTCTATCACAAAGCCAAATAATATTACAATTTGTTTAGATATTCTTACACTGCATTGCGTAAGAAGTTCATAGATTAGGATCTTCTCACGTTTCACCGTAATCATCTTAAAGTTAGTGTTCATTTGAGTAAACATTTAAAATTGTGGATACCAATAAAATTTCAATTGAAAAAGTCAATAATGTTTTGCAATTGTGACAATTTTTGCAATTACTCATTTAGATTGCTTTTGTTTGCTTTATGACGTTTAGTGTGTGAATGTTGTTTTATAGCTCAGGGCAGCCATGGAGAACAGTTCTTCCACATTTGATAAAGAAAAAGCACAGGAACGCTTATCAAAACTATCTGGCGGTGTAGCTGTTTTCAAGGTTTGTCACTCATTCTAAAAAGAAGTACTAGTTTGTGATTGTGATGATGATTGATTTTGTACAAGTCTTTTCATGTAGAAGATGGATCCAAAATCTGCAGGTTGGAGGGGCTAGCGAGGCAGAAGTTGGTGAAAGGAAAGATAGGGTGACGGATGCAGTAAATGCCACCAGAGCAGCTGTGGAGGAGGGAATTGTTCCAGGTACTCTCTGTCTCCTTTCTTCTGATTGAATAAAATGTATGCAGAGGTAACCAAGCACCATATGGTTTTGTTCTTGTTCACATTCTTAAATTGTTCGTCTATAAATGTCAACGTGTAATTGGTTTAACCAGGTGGTGGAGTTGCACTCTTATACGTTTACGTTTACAATAGCTTCAAATGCTGGTTTTGATGGTGCTTTGGTTCAGAGCAAATTATTGGAACAAGACGATCATAATTTGGGTTTTGATGCTGCCAAAGGTTTGTAACCACTTTAGATGCATATATTATATCACATTAAAATCCATTATTATTTTTGCAGGTTGTTTATTATACTTGACATTTAAAAGAAATTTCTGAATAATCGTACTTTAGTAAAACAGATTATATGTTACTTGTCTTTTTATGCTTTGGTTGGTGCTTAAGAATGATGTTGCTCTCTCTGCTAAAGCAGGTGCCTATGTTGATATGGTAAAGGCTGGAATCATAGACCCTCTTAAAGTTGTTAGAACAGCTTCGGTAGATGCTGCCAGGTAAATATCACAATTTTTCTGCATAGATGGAATAATATTAGAGATTAATTTTGCTACATTGTTATACTCTTAATAAATCATTTATCATCATACATGTGATTTTTAATGCAATTATTGTACAAGTCGAACCCTTTTCGTGGCAAGTTCACATGATTATACATTATTAAATGAATGTGTAAAAACCTTTCACTATTTTGTCCTCATGCAGTGTCTCGTTGCTACTGACGACAACCGAAGCAACTGTGGTGGATAGTCCAAATGAGATAAACAAACCTCCCAGCAGGGTGCCCGACATGGATGATTTGGACCTCTAAGCTGCTCCAAATGATCAAAGCAGTTTTTGTGTGTGCTACTAATATTGGAGTCCTTCTGTTCCTTTTAAGTAAGTTGCTGAAGTATAAAGTTATGGACCGGGGCGGGGAGGTGTCAAATCTTTGTACTTTACTGGTTGAAATTATGCAACCTACCTTTCACAATGTTTTATGGGAAGAGAAAAACTTGTCACTCATTCTTTAGGTGTCACTCAATTTATTTATGCACCAAAATTAATTTAATGGGTGCAAATTAACAAACTCTTTCAAAATTTGTGTCTTTTCGGTGATTAGGTTTCTTTTAATAGTGATGCCACTTGCTTTAGCTGCCAAGTTTCATTTTTGGTTCGTTTTAGGGTTATTTTGATTCTATAGCATTACTTATTATTATTATTATTATTATTATTATTATTACTTCCTTGTCAACTGCTTTGTCACCTTGTTCAGTTCATAAAAGAAAAAAAAAAAACCTGTTCAGTTTATATTTTCAATTATACTAAGAATTGTGCTAATTTTCAATTTACCACAACTATTAAAATCAAGGAAGGTTGATATATAGTTGTAAAATTAGGTTATAAATTAGGGGATTCTTTTGGTACTCTTTTTATAAGGGTATTAGTACATTTTACTAACCAGTAACTCATTATATAATGGTTTTATTACCATTTGATGAAGCAAAAACTAAAAACAAAAAGCATTGTTGGACAATCTTGTAGTGCAGAAGCACTCAATTCTTCTAACATTAATGACTTAACAAAAATAACACAAGATATTATTATATCAATTAAAGACTGTGATTGAGGGCTAATGGTGCTTGAGCGTACATGCACAATATTCACTCATTCTTTAGGATCAATAAAAGGTAAAAAAAACAAACAAACAAAATAAATAACAGATACGTCGCAAAATAAATGAAACTAGCATATACAAGAAATTAAATACAAGACACGAACACAAGATGATTTGATTCGTGGTACTGTCTTAATTTTTATGTACCCTCAAAACTAGGAGGAACAATTGAATTATGGTCACAACTTTTTATTTTCACAACCACACTAGGTCTTCCTTATTCACCAGCTACATTATCCAACTTTTATGTATTTGCACCTTCATCCGGAAAATGAGATCATCATTCACCTTACAAAGGCATACACTTCCCTATCAAACAAAGTGAATAGAGTCGAAGCAGTCTCATCTCATCTACAACCCTCAGATTAAGACTACACCTGATTTGAAAGTTAACGAATTAGTGTAAGTTATTTAAGTAGGTAAATTAACCATGTAAGGAGATTTTGCTCCAATAGCTAAGAAAATATACCTAAGAAAATTATGAGTTGGTGGTCACTTTATATAGAAACTGATAAAATCATATTCTTTCAAGCATTTAGGTTTAGACAATCTCGCTTGTGAACACATTAGTTTAGGAAATCATCTTCAATTGAATAATCAAGAACTCTTGTTATCTGTGTCAACCGAGTTTGGGTGGGAATGGTATTCCTAACGGCGTGTGGCAGTTCTTTTAACCTTAGGTTAGTACAGTTCTATCTATCTCTTGATCGATCGGTTGTTTCTTTTTCTGTTAAACTTTGAGCTTGCATTTATTTTTGGTCGATTAAGCAATCGTTAATCAAAGTAGAGGAAGGAAATTTGAATAAACAATTTTTTAAAAAAAGAATGTTAAAGGAGAAAATTCAGTTTTGTAGTGGACTTGTTGGTTTAGACAAACAGACCGACGAAGCTTTTCATTCCTTTTCTCTTGGACTTGTTGGTTTTGTTGTGGATGTCGGATGTTTGTGCTATAAAATTCCTCTAATTAACTTTGTCAATCATGGACTTCAATGAAATCACTTCATTGTGCTAACTTATCTTTTAATATATTATGATTCTTTATGAGTTCTGTGCTGCACAGTCAGTGCCATGTATGTGTCTGTGTGTATTTGTGTGTGTTTTAATTACCTCTTTTTCAATCCTAATTGTCCTCACCGTTTGGAACTCAATTAAATTGTTTTATCCCAGGCTGTAGTATCCTGGTTTTGCAGTAAATACCACATTTTATATACAAAAAAATATATGATAACACATACAAGAAGATTACCTCACGTCCTCCGTTTCTTCTGCTTACATGTTAGAGGGATTTCCAAATCCACATTGCTTGAATTTCTTGGGTGAACTGGTTCTTCTTGCTCATCATAGCCCTCAACTCCATTTTGGAATTCCACGGCTTCTAACTCATGAAATTTCCTACTTCTCTCTGACTTGCACCATCTTCCTTTGTCCATAGTTTCATCATCTAAGGGATATATCCAGCGGATGCCACACTCTTTTATCACAGCTTCCTCATTATCATTGGTTCGAGCAAAGAATTCAAATGTAAGCTTTGGATTGTAAGTGGTGCTACTCTCATAATTGTTATTTCCTTCTTCAATTGCTTCCATTATCTGCTTACAACATTGTGCGTCATACCATAGGAACACATGATCTGATGTCATTTTGGTAAAACTTTTGATAGTAGAAAAGAAGCCTTGGGCTACAAAGAAACTTGTTATTTTGACCCTTTCACCCCAACATGTTTCCAAGCAGCAGTCACATCCAAAGTTTGCATGGGGATCAACTTGGCTTGATTGGACTTGAGAAAGAATGAAGTAGAAAACCAAACCCAAAAACTTGGAATTTGGAGGTACTTCAATATTGCTGATCAAAACTCGCGTGGAGCAGTAATGGAACCAGTCACGAATTTCGCTGCTTCTAGCTGGTAAAAAGTAGCAAACCATACCATCTCTTACCATTGGAGTATCTGGTTCATTATCATCATCTGAGTGTTCATCTTCTGCCACTGCTGACACTTGTCTTGCTCCAAGCTCTATCCCAAAGATGGCATCTTTCAAAATGGCATCATATGCTGCTTCATCCAATTGTATGCAGTTATGTAACAGAAAAGTACACTTGTGTTTTCTGAATGGTCCGCTGTGTGAACTTAACACTGTCCTAAGAGATATGCTGTCCCAGGCATCCAAGCACTGAATGGACTGTGGAAGTGCCGGTACGGATTGAAGCATTTTGCAGTGACTAATGGTAAGATGTTTGAGCCGTGGAAGATACTTAATGCTTTCAGGCAAGCTTATGATACCACTTTCAAATACTGCTAAAGCCTCTAATGATGACATTAATGAGATGTTATCTGGGAACTCAGAAAAGCTATGACAACAATAAAAAGATAGAACCCTCACACACCAAAAGCCGGAGCTTGAAAACGCTTTGCATAAGGCATTAAAAGCATCACATTCTTCGTTTTTCTTCGGGTCAGAAAGTATGATTCGTTCAGCAAAGTTTTCGGGAAGGAGCATAAGACTCTCACTGATCGAGAAAGAAAACTCTCCAAGATATCTAAGGTGCAAAATGGAAGATGGCACTTGATTCAAAGCTGTTGATCCTAAATACAAAGTGGTTGTGTAACGATCACCTGGCATTGTGACTGCAAACTCTTGGAGATTGGAGCATTTCTCGGCAGCCAATGTCTGGAGCGATGGTAAGCACCTGTTACTGCAGAGGCTTTTAAGCGACTTGCATCCACTCACTATCAAGTGTTCAAGCTTCTGTAGAGAGAAAATAGATGGATGCACATGAGGCAAGCTTTTGCAGTGAAAGAATGACACATATTTTAGATTTGGGGCACAGGACAAATCTGGGCACTGTGTCAGGCGTTCAGAGCCACCAATCTCGATTATCTCTAAATTCGGCAGATTCTGTAACATGTAATGGATCAAACAAGTTAGTATGTTGTTTCATTACATTTACACTTCTCAGTATCTAATTGTTGAATTATAGCTATCTATCATATTGAGTTTTTAGTTAAATCTCGAAAACATTAATGCTCGTTGGACGCAGTTGCCCGACTCAGAGTTGCTGGATACATTTTCCGGAATAAAAAGGATAGAGCCAAACATGGATTGGAGAAAATGGTCATCTAAAATACGGGCAACTTTCCTAGTCGGTAAGCATTTTTTCTTCAAAGCTGTTAAATATCATATGAAAGTAACAAAAAGATTCTAATTTTTATAAATTTATAAAGTATTTATTATGTTGATTTGGGTAGTGAATACTTATCGAAAAAATTTATTATGTTGATTTTGATGTATATATAATATTTATGAAACAATTTTATAATAATGTAAAGTTCACTAGACATGATCTAAAACATTTTAACTTTCAATTTAACAACTGCTTTTGCAAAACAGTTTTCTTTTGTAACAAAAATTATTTATTTATATTTTTGACAAGGGTTAATTAAGTTTTTAGTCCCTGTAAAATTGAAAAGTTTGGTTTTAGTCCCTATATAGAAGTTTTAGTCCCTGCAAAATTTAAAAGTTTGGTTTTAGTCCCTGGAGTTGTATGAGAGTTGACTGTGCTAACGTGGACGCGTCAGGTTCTGACGCGGCACTGATGCGGCGCGCCACGTGGGATGCCACGTGGCATCCCCCCCCCAAAACCCAACCATGACCCCTGACCCGCTAGCCCGACCCGTTTTTAAAATTAAAATTAAAAAAATGGCATTTTCGTCCCCCAGGCCCCTATCTCCTCCTCTCATCTCTATCAACCACCCACCCCACCCCCTCCACCGCCGCCGCCGCTCCTCTCCGCTGCCCAGCCGTCGAGCCCCGTCAAAAATGCAGTGATCCTCGACACCGGGAGCCAGCTCTCCTGGATCTAGTGCCACGACAAGAAGCCGAAGCCCCCGGCGGCGTCGTTCGATCCCTCGCTTTTCTCCACGTTCTCCCCAATCCCCTGCACCCACCCACTCTGCAAGCCCCGGATCCCTGATTTCACCCTCAGTACCTCCGGCGACCAGAACCGCCTCTGCCACTACTCGTACTTCTATGCGGATGGCACCGTCACCGAGGGCAACCTCGTCCGCGAGAAGATCACCCTCTCGAGCTCCCTATCCACCCCTCCCCTCATCCTTGGCTGCGTGGCTTACTCCAGCGACCCCTGGGGCATCTTGGGAATCAACTAGGGCCGCCTCTCCTTCGCCTCCCAGGCTCGCGATGAGCGGGATCTGGATCTGGATCTGGACTCCAGGTCGGAGTTCACTTACCTGGTGGGCGTGACCTACGAGAAGGTGAGGGAGGAGGTGGCAAGGGTGGTGGAGCCGAGGATGAAGGAGGGGTACGTGTACGGCGGGGTGGCGAACATATGTTTCGACGCCGGGGAGGGGCCGGAGGTCGGGCGGCTGATAGGGGAGATAGTGTTTGAGCTGGGGAGGGGGTTGGAGATCGTGGTCTCGAGGGAGAGGGTACTAGCCGAAGTGGGCGGTGCTGACGAGGCTCCGACGGTTGGGTAGCAAAGAGGAGCGGTGGTGGAGGGAGTGGGGTAGGTGGGTGGGTGGTTGACAGAGATGAGAGGAGGAGATAGGGGGCTAGGGGACGAAAATGCCATTTTTTTAATTTTAATTTTAAATACGGGTCGGGCCAGGCGGGTCACAGGTCATGGGTTGGGTTTTGGGGGGTATGTCACGTGGCATCCTGGATGGCGCGCTGCATCAGCGTCGCGTCAGCACCTGACGCGTCCACGTCAACACGGTCAACTTTCATACAACTCCAGAGACTAAAACCAAACTTTTAAATTTTGCAAGGACTAAAACTTCTATATAAGGACTAAAACCAAACATTTCAATTTTACAGGGACTAAACTTAATTAACCCTTTTGACAAAGACGGAAATTCATTGATTATGAAAGGTTACGCGGGGAGTCCCAGGGTACAATGCAGGCAACAAAAAGAGTACTGGGGATTTCCCAAATGCTAAAAAGCAAGAACAAATGATTGAGAGATAAAAAAAAGCGGGGTAATTGAAACTTCTAAGTTCCTCCATCGGTTTTAAGATCTTGGACTAGATATTTGGTGGGGAGGTGGCTTTGCCTTCAAAAATCTTTTCATGTCTTGCTATCCATAATGTTAATGCCATGAGGGTAAATGTCTCTTTCTGGTTGGGGTATTGTTTTAAGGAGTTCACTCATGCTATTAACTAGTCTCGGTCTTGACGGATGAGGCCTATGTAATGGGATTACTCAAGAATTGAAGAAAATTCAGCAAAGACTTAAGTGCAGAAAATCACAGCACCCTTCAGTTCAATACTCCAAAAATTCAATGGAACTGTACAACCAATAACAGAATTAGTTTAACGGAAATTCAAGAATTGAACTAAGTGCAGAACAATTGCACAAACTATGATTGATAACTGAGAGTGGAAAAGAGATTTCCCCTCGATCACTTGAGCCCTGCAGCCTCCCCCAATGAGCTCACCTAAGGGGGATAAAGGACTGCACGACCAAGTCACTCTTCGATGGTGGTGCTGCCGATCTATTACTCACCTGAAGCAAGCACAAACATTAGCTATGGGCCATGATGAGCAGAGAAGAATCTTAACAGAAAGAATAGATTTACTCACAATACTCATGCCTTGCCTAGCTGGAATCCCTCCCGTTTAGAGTTGCCTTTCCTCACTCTCCTTCCCCTGCGTAGCCCTGAATCATGCGGATCCTCTTCACGTTTCTCTATTGCATAACGGCTTCCTTCTTGTTGGCCTCATTCTTTTTATTTTCCTGCTTTTGTTGGCCACATGATTTATGTCCCAACTCATTTACCTCTTTGCCCTTGCTCATAATTACAATGCTCTTTCCTTTGAAATCAACCTTGTCCTCAAGGTTAAAGTGAGTATAGTTGTTTTGAAATTCCTCCAACTTCTCCTAAGTAGCCTTATCTCGGGCAAATCTTCTCATTGTACCAAAATCTGTTGAACTCTATCTTGCCCTTGCTTCACTTCCCTGTGTTGCAGAACCTCTTTAGGTTGTAGGATTGGGCTTGTTTTTGTGGACTGCAGTGGTAGTGGTAGGTATGGAGAGATGTGAGGTCCTTGAAACTTCTTAAGCTGTGATATGTGGAAGGCATTGTGTATCCTAGCTGTTGCTGGCAATTCAACCTAATAGGCAGCATGTCCTACCTTTGATGTGATCTTGAAGGGCCCAAAGTATTTCATGCTTAGTTTCTGGTGCTTTCTTAGTGCTACAAATTGTTGCCTATAAGGCTGTAGCTTGACTAGCACTAGCTCTCAGACTTGCAGTTGTAATTCTTTTATATTCTTGTCAACCTGGTTTTTCATGTGAGTTTGAGCTTTCTGTAAGTTGCCCTTGAGGTGCTACAATAGCTTGTTTGGGATGTTGGGTCTGTTTGCTGTCGTTCGTATCTAACCAAGGTTGGTGGCTCTCTTCCATACAATGCTTGAAATGGTGTCATGGCAATGCTAATGTGGAAACTTGTGTTGTACCAATATTTAGCCCATGGCAGAAGCTTATACCACATCTTTGGATTATGAAATGAGTAACATCTGAGGTCATCTCCAAGGATTTGTTCAAGCTTTTAGTTTGTCCATCTATTTGAGGTGGTACCCAGTACTTTTCCTCGATTTGGTCCATACAATTTTTGGTAGAACTGGCTCATGAAGACCTTGTCTTTATCAGTTATAATAGGTTTTGGTACCCCATTTTGCTTAACTACTTGCGTAGTAAATGCCTCAGCTACACTTTTGCTATTGTAACCACTTTTGGTTAATTTGTCTATTATTACTAATATGACAGTATAGCCATAAGAGCAAGGTAGGCCTGTAACGAAATCCATAGCTATGTCCTCCCACAGTCAGTTGGGAATTAGCAATGGTTGTACGAGCCCTGCAGGGAGTGTGTTTTCTGTTTTTGCTTATTGACAGATAAAATATTGTTGGGCAAAGTCCTTGATTTCTTTTTGCATTATAAACCAATAAAATTGAGAGGCTATCCTTGTAGTTGTTCTTGCAATTCCTGAGTGGCCTCCTACTACTGAATCATGGAGCTCTTTCATGAGTACTTATTTGAGCTGTGATCCCTTGGGAATTACTAACCTGTTCTTCCAAAATAACAATTCGTGTTGAGTAGTGTAATAGTTTTCCCCTTGGTTGTGTGTTGCACTGCTACATTAATGTTGTGATTCGGCATCCTTGGCTATTTCCTGTTTTAGCTCCTCTAGCTAAGTGTTGATTGGTGTTGACCAGGCCATAAAATACGATCTTGACAAGGCACCAACAGGGATATTGTCCTTTCCTGGTTTGTACTAGATGGTGAAATCAAATCCTATAAACTTATGTAACTAGGCCTGCTATTCTGGTGTTTGGAGATTTTGTTCCAATAATGACTTAAGGCATTTTTATCAATCTTGATTACAAACTTGTGTCCTAGAAGATAGTGTTTGAATTTCACCAATGCTTCTGTGATGGCATAGAATTCTCTTACGTATGCAGACTTGATTTACATTCTTGGACACTTTTTTCTTTTTTTGGAAAAATAGGAAATTGGGTGGTTCTCTTGGCTTAGCATTGCTCCTACGCCTGTGCTTAAAGCATCAGTTTCCAAGAATAATTGTTTGTCAAAGTTAGGTAATGCCACGATAGGTGCTATGCTCAAGGCTTGTTCAAGTGCTGAAATGTCTCAGTTGCCCTTTAATTAGTCCAAGTGAATGAATCTTTCTTGAGTAGATATGTGGGCCCTGCTGCTATAGATGCATACCCTTTTACAAATCTTTTATAGTACCCTGGGAGGTCTAGAAAACCTCTAAGTTACTTCAAGTTCTAGGGTTTGGGCCACTACGTCATTACTTGTACCTTAGCTTTGTCTATTGCACTCCAAAATTAGAGATTGTGCGGCCTACATGCAAGGATGGTCATTTTATAAATATGTTTACGCTAAATGCATATGTGGTTCGCTACCACCTCAAGTATGAGCTCTGCCTTGTTATTGAAATACGGGAAACGAAGTAGCTTGTACACAGCAAAGGGATGACGGTCCCACTGGGTACAAAGGGGAATGATGGACAAGAAATCCCTTCATGCATAAAGTATGTGATGTATGTATATAATGTATGTAAGACAATGTCAAGTGAAGAGGTCTTCACAAGACTGCCTCTATGAGACTTAAACGATACATGTAAGTGATCCAATATCACGATACTCAAACGAATAAGAAATAAAAAGCACGATGACATATCTGGTATAGGCAATGCAGAGATTAGAATTCTCCAGTCACCTGGTCAATTAAATAAAGCTGCTCAGGATTAGTAAGGAATAAAATATGTAGAGATTCTAGTATACTTTGACACATAGATACCTCTTGAGCGGCTTGGATTATAAACGAATCAAACACAGATAGTTCTACCCCATAGGATTTTCACTGAGAACGCAATTCTCACACCTACTTGTTTATGATTCCAGGATCAGATGGCGGGTTTTATGAGGAGCCACAGGCCGCAGATCCTATGCACGAGCATGAGGACCGACCCCGCCATGGACATTTATATGTGTGTGTATATATATATAAACATTTATATAAGTTAGAAGTATTTTTATATTATTGAATATTTTTTTTATAGGTTTTTTTTATTTATAAAATTCATTTATTTACCACAATATCTTATTAACTTAGAATATTTAATTAAAAAGCTTTTTACATCAATCAAAATTAATGTAATGAATGTTTTTAAAACATATAAAAATGATAACTATTTAACTACCCTAAACTATTTATTTACCTGAACTCCATTCCAAAGTTTGTCGACCTTGCTGTCTGGCATGATAAGCTCAACAAGCTTCTCAGGCCAATAAGTGGATGACAGAGATTTCAATGGACATCCATCCCACTGGATATATCTTAGGTTATTAGACAACTCAAGATCCATTGGAAGGCACACAGGGGTATCAACTTTCTTCCAGCCAAAACTGATGCCGTTGTCAAAAGCAAGTAACCTTAGGTTCGGCATCTTTCTAAAGCCATGGGAACTTAAATGTAGATCAGTAATTTTGGTCATATCTAAGTAAATACTTTCAACTGCATCTGTTCCCTGAAAAAATATGTACATTTTTTAGAATTATTGTTAGAACTTAGTTGTGAGAAAATGTTAATATATGTAGAATAAAGTTCATGGTGAATCTTATGCGTGATGATATATCAATTAGTGATTTTATAATATTTAAATATTTCTAATTTTATGTTTTGAATGATTATTGATATATTTTTACATGTAGAGTTCGAGACTATATTAACTTTGCTCTTTTCTATATATATAAGAGAAAAACTAATTATAAATACTTTAAGGATACTTTTAGTTTAAGGTGAAAATATGTTTTTTCAAATGCATTGAAAACATTAAAAAGAATTTTATTAATACGGACTATAAGTGCTCTTCTTAGCAAATCCATATTTAATATAAATACATGTGTAGAGGATGGCAAGTAAATGCATTATTATCTGAAGTCTTACCCTATTATTTTTCAATACATCGTAGACTTCCACAGGGTCCCACAATCTGCTGCGTCGTCCTGGATTTTTAATAGATTCTTGACGAACAACTTCACGGCCCATTTCTTGTATCAAGTCATGCATTTCTATGCAGTCACGTGAAGTAGTTATGAGAGCCTTGTCTAAGAGGTTTCTTATCCCTATATCAGCGAAGAAACCACAGGCATTTAATATTCTTGTTACCCTTTTTCTTGTATGACCTTTGAAGAAGCATGCAATGTCTAAGAATATATTCTTCTCGGTGTCCTCTAACTCATCGTAACTCAATCTCAACACTTTGTGAATCTCTGGATTGGGGATCTTCTTCAGCTTTGTGAGTGCACTCTCCCATTCATTCTCGCTGCTGGAACGAAGAAACGATCCCAAAACCTTCAAAGCTAGAGGGACACCTTTGGCATAAGCTACTGCTCTCTTTGACAGGTCCTCATAACCCATTTCAGGATCAGTTCTTTCGAAGGCAAATGAGCTGAAAAGTTGAAGGGAGTCTTGAAAGCTCATTTGCTTGATTTCATGAATTTCGTCGACAACTGCTCTACTTGTGAGCGCGTGCTTATCCCTAGTTGTCACAATGACACTGCTACCAGCTCCTAGATAATCGCGCCCTACTCCAAGCAAACTCTCTACAATCTCTGAAGTATTCGCGTCATCTAGGACAATGAACACTCTCTTGCGCTTTAGTCTACTCATAACAGCAGAGGGTATTATTTTGGTAGTACCAATATGAACATCTTCCTGTAGTAACCCAGAAACAAGTTTACCGAATATGTGGTTGAGTCCAAGCCTTTCTGATTCTTCTCGTATATTTGCCATGAAGCAACTGCCGTCGTATTTGGATGACAACTCTTGAAAAATAGCAGCGGCAATGGTTGTTTTACCTATGCCACCCATGCCCCAAATTCCAATGATTCGAATTTCCCTTGAATCGGTTCTCAATGAAGATTCAATGCGTGCGTAGTTCTGATCACGTATAAAAGGGCCTCTCAATTCATTTGTATACTTGTGATTCAATTTTTGCAAAACCATCTGGATTATGCTTTCAATGAGATCAGATTCGGTCCTGAAACGCATAAGTTGAAATAAAGAATGAATGAATACGTAACGTACGATTTAGTAAACAATAGAGAAAGCACAGACAAAAATATATAAATGCATATAGGAATAGATTTCAAGGACATATCTATTAATTTTATGAGGAAATCATATTTTCAATGTTAAACAAAAAATTGTTTTTTAAAGTATCTAAGAATAGTGTTATAAAATTCGGACTGACTCGGTCAGTTTGACCGAAAACCCAGTGAACATTATCTATATGCACCTTAAGAACTTGAACTCCCACCATTAATTTTCTTAATTTGTTATTGTTTATGTAATTTGAGACTGACGACGCGCGGTGTCCTCTGGCAAGAGGAGAGTCCAAATAACATATACCTGTATGCGCGAGAATGGAAGCCAGCCAAATTGGCTGCTTCAAAGAGAGCATCCTTCCACTTGGGCACCATGTCGTCGCTACAGCCGTGTTCCTCGAATGCTGTACGGTAACTGCCGGTCTGTTTCCGAACATCTGAAGGGTCCACTCTGTAGAACACAGGAATAACATGCTGCAATCCAATTTTCTTGCACTCCATGATCTCAACGAGCTCGTTCAAGCACCACGAGGAGGACGCGTAGTTTTCCGAGAAGACAACTAGGGATACGCTGGAGCCTCGGATCGCGGCCACAAGCTCCGGCCAAACCTCGTCTCCCTTGTTGAGTCTGTTGTCTGTGAAGGTTTCGATTTGGCTTCGGCGCAAAGCGGCGTTGAGGTGGCTCGTGAAGTTATCGCGAGTGTCTTCGCCTCTGAAGCTGATAAAAACATCATGCTTTTTGAGATCGTCCGCAAAAGCCATCTTGGTGATGCTTTGGTACCCGCGTAGCGTGACTCTGAACGCTAATTCCTTCTCTAGTATTGTGCCCTACTTCTACAAAAGTCAATGAATATGTAGCTTCTACGTTCATCTCTCTCGTTTTTTTATGTAAATTAATTGTCACTTGTGCTACACAACTAACAATGTAGCTTGTTGATTTTGTTGCAATTGAAATTTGACGAATAATTATGTGCAATTGAAAATTCACATTCTGTACAGATACACCGAATTGAATTAAAAAATTTCTCACCAACTACCTTTCCACCTTTCGGACAGCAGAAGAGGAGTACTATTTTAATTGATCGGTTTCAACTTACATTTTCACTCAGATTTTTTATATGTAATGTGAGTTAACACAATATTTCACATTTCATTAGTATAAATATGGAGAACATAGACAATTAAAAATTAGAAGATTCTTAAAGATAAGTTTACCACTTCCCAAGAGATATTCCCTGAAACTCTAGAGGAGGTGGATGAGTTTCAGCATTGTTGTTGCACCCCTTCCTCTTTGTTTGTTGCTTTCAATCGTTATGGGGGTCGCCCATTTTGTTCTCCACATTTGTTTTCCAATGAATCTTTGTTCATTGAATGACATTCAAACATGAGTAAAAAGCAAAAAAATAAAAATAAAAAATGCTACATGTACATCTAATTTTGTACACTCATACATACACTATTAATAATGCACAAACTTTATTCTCATGAGTGTGCAAACATTACAAACTTATAAATGATATTATCAATTATACTTAATTAAGTGCACAAACATTATATACATTAAAACACAAACTTTATGTATATAAATATAGGGTGTATGTATGGTGTATATTTTTTTGTGTACATATAGCACAACTCAAAAAGAAAACTAGTATTTGTTTCCGTGAATTCATCTATCCATTTTGATCGCCTTATTTTTTATTTCTTAATTTTATTTTATTTTTTTACCTTTCTTTTTACATAAAACATATGTGTTATTCAGTTTAATTATAATTAAGAGTTGTAACGCAACATTTATATCTATTTAACACTACTTAAAAAGATAAACTAATTCTTCTGAAAAAGGAAATCAACTCTATTATAAAAAGAAACAAATATATTTATGTTGATTTCTTTGTTTAAAAATGTTAACTTCTTTTACTTTTAAGCACAGAGACCAACTTTATTTAAAAAAAAAAAATCAGCGCTATTGAAAATGAAGAAACTCTATTAATAATAAAAATACAATGAATTGTGCTTAAAAAAAACCAACATTTTTATGTTGGTTTCTTTGATCAACAAATTTGGTCTTTTTTTTTCTTTACTAGTGGTGGTTACTTTTTTAACCGAGTTTGTTTTTTATACTCTTACAGTGTGTGTGATATCAATAAGAAAGAATGAAAGAATAAAGAACTCACGGGAAGAAAGAAAATTAAAATAAAGTTGATTGACAGCATTTTGCCTTATTCATTTTAAAGACTACTTTTCAATTTTTTATTTTTATCTGGGACCTACTTTTCATTATATTTTTTCTACAAAATCCTACTAGGCTCTACGTTGACTAAACTGGGCATTGTTCAAACATCTTCGGCGTAATTTGGACTTCAACAATTATTAGATCTTAATTTCCAATAGTAGACTAGAGCCCAATATTAACATGTTTCCAATGCAAACGAGGCCCAATACAAATCAATATCAGTATCTGCGTAGCGTCCTGACAAAAACAAAACTTTGTAGAGCCATTAACCATTTAACCACAAGAAAATCTTAGTAACCAAAGAGAAAACTCAGACCCATAAAATAGAAACGAAAAGTAAAACAAAAGCAATAAATATACACGATACCAACAGGAGTTGTCCAAGTGATAAGCGTCTTGGCATCGCTTAAACAAGATTCCGAGTTCAAGACTCGGGTCGACTCGGATTAGTCAAGGCTAAGCCTTAGATACTGGGCATGCAACTTAAAAAAAATAAATATATACGTTAATGGATAACCTGAAGGCTTTAGCAATTAATTAATCATCTGGGTACCGCTGAAGAAACAAAGATCAAAATATCAGCTGCAGAATGTTTGCTCTATGATTTGTTCATTTGCTGCTCTCTGCGCGAAGCTGCCAATTTATTAATTTACAAAAGTAAAAGTCAAAGGGTACTACTATTGATTTAAAGAAAGTAAGAAACCATTGATTGTTATGACAACCAATGTTTTTCGTCAATAATTTTATCACTTTATTTGTATAACTTTTTCCCTTTTCACCTTTCTTGATGTTTTTCTTAATTTAGTAACTAAATTATTGACTCAAGCAATAAAACAAAATTACTATATGTGAGGGAGAAATAAAACAAAAAATAAAAGTGCGAAAGAGATATATAATAGTATGCAAAAGAACATGCTCTTTTCCTTTTGCTAAATTTGACACTGAATTATCCAAAATAGCTCTATCACAAAGCCAAATAATATTACAATTTGTTTAGATATTCTTACACTGCATTGCGTAAGAAGTTCATAGATTAGGATCTTCTCACGTTTCACCGTAATCATCTTAAAGTTAATGCTCAATTTTTTCATTTTTTCTGTTAGGTATCTCTTAACTCTCAATTATAGGGGAAAAAAATTAATCATTTTTAATATAATTAAGTTTATTCTCTCATCCTCTCAATTAACTGAAGTTCTCCTCTTAATATCATGTATCTATCACTAAGTTAATATCATGTCTCTATCACTAAGTTAATATCCTTAATAATAATTAGTGTTCAGTTTGAATGTCTGTCTCCATTTCTTCTCCTAATTCTTGTATGGGACATGAAATTGGACATAAAATTGATGTGATCATGATTTCACGTGACACATGAAATTAAAATATAACTAATCTAGCCTCTTTGAATTCTGAACTTATACCCTACCAATTGTTAATTTTATGTATCTTATTGCTCTTCAACAAGATCATCTTTTCATCTCTTACCAAGATCGCCTACCGTTTTCTTTTTTTAATGAAAACTTTAAATAGGTTAGACGTATTTCATTAAGATTAAAAAACATCTCCCAACATTTTTGAGAGTTTTAGGAAAAGATTACATATTGCACCAGACATCAATCCCCTAAGTAATTGGTTATAAATATATACTTTTTTTTTTTTTACTTAAATGAGGTAAATATATACTTAAATAGAAGCAGAAAACATTTACAAATTGTCCGGAAAATAATGGTAGTTGATGGCAATTTTCAATCAGTACAACAAACAATTATATGAAGAAGTGCATTATTTTGAATCAACTACCAAGAATGAATATTGAGTTAAAATCACCGACAATTGCTAGCAGTATTGTGTGGCTACCGACATCACAGAAACGTTGCTCTCATGGGCTAAGGTCTATGGAGGGTGATAAAAGCAAAAGGCGAGAGTACTCCGCACATGATTTTCGAACATCTAACCAAATCTTTTAGTTTCTGTATCTTTCGGTAGGGACACTTACACCCATGTGTTTTCTGACCAAGATTTTGCCTAAACTACCTAGTATCTTAATCTATGTTGTTAATATGAGGTTTTTTTTGTTTGGTACACTGTTAATATGAGGCTTAGATGTCAAGCATACTTTTTTTTAATTATTATTCTTATAATTAATAAGTTTTTAAATATTATGTAGAAAGTAGTTTTTTTTTTTAATACTTGTTTAGTAAGTATTTGCGTGATTTACATTTTGAGAACACTTTCACTTTAATGCATGTAGTATCATATTAGTCTTTGAGTTATGAAAACGTATTTCTTAAACTTTTAAGGTTATCAAAATTTTATCAAATTAATCTTATGTTGACGTTTATCAAGTTATATAATTTTATCAAATTAATCTTATGTTGACGTTTATCAAGTTATATAATTCATCACAATGACTAATTTAATCAATTTTCATTAGCTTATGAGATCAAGGAGTGTATTTTCAAAATTTGGTAACTATTATAACTAATATTGCCGAACTCCACGGACTAAAGTAGGCTCACTCCATTTTAAGTTGATGTGATAACATAAATCTTTTAGGCTTAAATATGTATGGGTCCTTAACCAAATTTTAGAGATTTAATTTTAGTCCTTAATAATTTTTTTTTCATCCAAAAAATTAGGAATTATCCAAATCTTGGTTCCAATGGTTAGAGTGCTTGCATTAACTCTAGACGTGATGTCAGCAGTGTTATGTGGCGACAATAATGTGATGTGACACCTCATTTATTTATGTGACATCTTTTTTTCGTGAGTTTAAACTAGATATATAAAATAATTGGTAAATGAAGTGCCACATGAATAAATAATGTGTCACTTTAAATTATTATAACTACATGATACTCTGTTACTACATGATACTCTGTTAATCATGTCAACCATAAACAATTTTGTCTAAGAGTGGAGATTCAAAGTGGATAATTTCTAATTGTTGGGGTTCCTAATCTTCTTATTTCTCCATCAAGGAAGTAAGGTAATTAAGTGGTATACGTATATGCTTAATCGATATCCTTCTATTAACCTATGCATTTTGTTATCATTTTCAATTGAAATATTCAAAATTTGTCAGACTTGAAACATATATAAGTCAATCATTTTATCATGTAAGAACATAGGTGAGTAATTGTTTAAATGGTTAAATACTGAATTTTGAAGAGTGGTGCATAACATAATGCATTACTCAATGTTGAATATTTAATTAAAGTTTAAATAGTCAAAGTTTACAACTTGATAATATTTATCTACAATTCATCATATTTATCAAATGTTACAAGTATTTAGATAAGTTGATAAGGTTTATCTCGATGATTTGTACACAACACATATGTTATCTTATAAGAGTTGTAGGATGCAAGGTAAGTCATCTACTTGTACCAAGTATCCTTTTAGGATCAATGTTTATGTATCTTTTTATGATCAAAATGAATGTTCATGCATCCTAATTATGGTGCATAAGAATTTATGAATGAAAAGTCTTTTGTTGAATAAATTCTCTTTATCTATATTGTGTGAGTATTGCACATTTTAAGTGTTATTGAGTTTGAGTGAAAAACACTTGAGTAAGTTATTAACCTGTGTGAATGTTGATATCACTTAAGTATCTAATCGTCCTTATTCCTAGTTAATCAACATAAAGTCAGGTCAACAATATTTCCCCATAAATATCAATGAATCAATATGACATTATTGTCGCACAAATGGATCGATGAAAAATTGGTATACTTTTCCAAAGTATACCCTCCTCAAAGTCATTTCAGTATCTAAGAGAAAAAACAAATGGGGCAGGGGGTTTTTATAAACACTTCACTGACAAATGTATCCAAGAAATATCTGTGGATTGGATGGTCCTACAATAATAAGTAAGACATCTCAGTTCAAATAACAGTAAGCAAAAAATGTCGACAATAAGTTTAAAGGATATTATTGAAATAATACGGATTTGTTTGATTTGTCAATTATAAATTATAATTTATGTCCACCCCACGTTTTTCATTTCAATAATAATTTCCAACCATGTCATCTATATATAAAGGTTTTTATCCTTACATTTCAGTTATGTATTTATTTTAGTTCTTATATTTTTAATTTACTCATTATAATCTCTAAATTTATTAACTGTGTATTATTATTTTTTTCATTATAATTTCTTAGATTTAAATAATTTTTTTATCCTTATATTTCTGTTATGCATTTATTTTAGTACTTATACTTTTGTGTTTTTCACCGTGGAAGTTATTGTTTAGATTAAAAGCTTGAATTAAAATTCACTTACAGATACACAATCGATAAACTAAGGAATCAAAATAAGTAAATTAAAAATGTAAGGACCAAAATGAATTATGACCAGAATTTAAAGATTAAAAAGTTTTTTAAAAAATCTTATTTAATTAAAAGTATCAAAATAATTATCATTTTTTTCAATTAAGACACATCACTTGCCTGTATGTATGTATGTATGTATGTATGTATGTATGTATGTATATTCATTATTAATAAATACAAACTAGTTTATATTGACAACAACAAATAAACAAAGTGGGATATCCCCATAATTTGCATGACACAAAACAATCAAACATAATAATAACATAAGAAATAAGGAAATTCTTAATTCTAAAGTTCTTGAAAGCGATAATTAAATACAACGTCTAAACTCCAAGATTCTTGAGGAAACTTTCTTTGTTATTATTATTTTTTTTTTTCATAGACTTCATTTATTCTTGCTAGCATGATATCCCTCTTCTTGGGTGTAGTAAGAAGTATGACGAATATGCTGTTAAGAACGATCTCTGTTTCCTAAAATAGACTTAGCCATCAAACTCTAAAATTTGCAATTTTCAAATTTCAGATCTCCAGTTCCTCATCACTGTCTTCATTAGGGGTGTTCATGGATTTGGTTAGGGCCGACTTGAGGTTACCTAAACTTGGTCCTAAATTTTGGTTGAGCTAAACTTCATGTCCAAATTCGACCCTATGCCTGAGTAAACATGATTATGTTCATGCAAAATTAAGACTAGCTCTAAACTTTTGATCAAGCAGTTCAGGCCAATGCTCTCTTAGAAACACTATTTTTTTTGGCATAACCAAAGAAAATGAACCAGAAGAATCATGTACAATGAATGATCTCCCGAGTTAAAATTGATCCTAAATCCCCAATTTAACACTAAACTCCTTATAAAAAAATGCAAATATAATATATAAACAATAAACAATACTATATAATTCAAGCCACCAAAGCAAGTCAACAAAATATTCAATGCTTAAGTCAAACTAACCGCAACCCAATTAAAAAGATAAATTCAATAGAATAGACACGTTCAAAAGACATTTCCATCCATCCACAAATTAACAATAGAAGGAATTGCATTCATTAGATTTTATCATATAGATAGTGAGTCCTAATTTTGACGCTAATTTTTAGGCTTCAGTACACTAACAAATGCTTTGAAATTGCAATTAAATACCAACAATAAAATTTCCCTAAACGTGACTTCATATTGTTCTAATCCAATATTTACACACTTCTATTCACCATAAAAACATGTATTTGAAATTGCAATTGATTTTAAAAAAAAAATGTACAAGTTAGACCTACAACTGAATGTCAAAAAAACTGCAGCAGAAAGTTATTTCGACTTCCTTTAGGGTATACTATCGAGTCTCTCACCCCCAAATCGAAAGAAAGTTATTTTTTATAGGGAAAAGTGAAAAAGTTGGAGTAGTGTTTTTTTTTTTTAATTAGTGAACTAGAGAGTAAAACAGTGAAGGAGGAAGGAATAAAAAAATGAATAAAAATTAAGTGCAATAAAAAATGGTGTAGTGTATAATATACATATAAATTTAACTATATATATATATATATAGGTCAAGTTGAGCTGCCCATGTAGCTGCCTAGACCCACCCTTAACAACAATTGAACTACATTTAATTTGGTCGTGCCCAACCTGATTTTCAAATAAATTGGATTGGAGCCGGTCAAAATGGCTTGGGTTCGGATCGGCCCGTTGTACTGGACCAAGCCATGAACACCCTTAGTCCTCATCATCATCATCATCATCATCATTTTCCTTTGATCTTTCCTGCATGGTTCCAATTCCCATCGACACTCAAAGCAACAATCATCAAAATAAAACAGGAAGCGAAACGGGGAGATAGACCGCTGGCGCATTGTCTAAAGTCAGATACTCGCTAGAGGAGAACTGTGGTGCACGAAACACCTTGACGATAGAGAAATTAATCAAAGTCAAAACAGAGCAAAACAAGGCAACACTGTGGAGAGCCATTGTGCATACGATCGGACTGGCTAAGGTGCATTGGTGGGAGAATCACAAAGCATGTGAACAATGGTAAGAAGACCACACATGACAATGGACAACGACAGTGACACTAGAAACCCTAGGGCACAAAAAAAACCCTAAGCAACACCATGGAACCGCAAGGAACTCACATCTACTATTCATGCATGTTCTTCTACTTATGCTATGTACGTCATTTAATTTATCAGTAAACAAAGATAGCCAACAACCATGCAAATTTTTAAGTAATGTTCAAGTATGTAATTAATACATTAAAAAGATCTAGACACTCAACCCTCATACTCACAAAAGTATGAGGTCAACCCATATAGAGGAGAGAGCAGAAGTCACTATATGGTGGATCCCATGCTTCTGTGAGTGAATGTTGGATGTTGATAACTTTTTGATGTACAAATAGCATTAGTGCTAATCAAGATTGTCAAACTTAAGAGTTTAAGTAAGCTCGTGAAGCTTCATGGAGCTCAAATCATCAACTCATAAAAGTTTACATATGTAAAAAATATACGTTATAAGCAATATAATTAGGAACTAAACATGATTAAATTTTGTATTCATAATTGACATTGAATAATGGTAACTTTAAAATAAAATAAATGAAAGAAGTATAATAAAATATACTTTAATAGATGACACTTAGTTATGTCACATTTTATTTTGTACATATATTACTTGATAATTCGATAAAACATAGCTCAGTTATAATAAATATTTAAAATTAGCTTAGTAAACTTAATATATATTGTCTAACACAAAAAGTTAACTAAGTATCTAACAAATTTACCAAATTTATACATTTTGAGGTAAACTCGTAAACTCGTAGGTAGATTTTAACTTATAAACTCACTAGTATTATTGAGAGCTTACTTAAACTCGTACTAGTTTACCAAAAAAGAGTTTACATGAGTGTTAACTTGTTTTATGTAGTAAAACCGTAAACTTGAAAGAGTTTATAAATTAACTCGAGAATTTAATAACCATGGTGGTAATCTTTAGTTAACCATTAGTGTATTATATGTTGGTATTTTTGGCTCATGCAAAAAAAATTACTTAGAAAATTATTGATTTTGTTTTATTAGCTATTACTTGGTGAAAAATTAGTTGGCTTGGTGAACTAATTTGTTTGGAGACTAAGTTTACTTGATGGGTATGTTTAACAACTTGGAAGCTAAAGATTGGGTGACTATAAATAATATCGAGGCTAAAGGTCAAAGACATACATAGAAGTATAAGAGAGATTATTTCTATTTATGAGAGAAGATGTATAAGGAATTTAGGTTGACTTTGGGTTCACACTTTTAATATTCTTGTATGGTTAAATTATTTCACTTGTAGTGATATAGATTTCTCTTGATGGACTTAGGCAGAATAATATCAAACCACGTTAATTTTTGTGTGCACTTTTATGTGCATCTTCTATTTTTCTTTTCATTGTATGCTTTCTTTCTTCTGAAAATAAAAATATTGAGAAGTTGTAAAAGGAAAGAAAAAAAATTGTCGGAAACCCAAGCCTACAGAATCCCATGACAATCCTGCTATTGCTTTAAAGTAGAGATAACAGAAAAGAGGTCTACAAATATTAATTTAAGCGACTAAAATTTTCATATATTATTAGTGTATTTAATTATTTATACCATTAGATGACGGGGACTCCCCATTTTAATTGTCATTTTGTGTCTAATTTTCTTTTATCCTTATATAAAGTTGCATTTATTGTTATTTATTATGGTAACTTTTTTTTTTTAATTTATTATTATATTATCATTTTATTTATTTTTAGTTTATTTATTACGTAGAGGGAATTATGGTAAAATACATTTATTATTTGACAATCCTTTGGATGAACTAAACGTGGTTATGTAAATTGTCAATTACATTACGTTTGCATACCAAACATTGCAATGTAACATTGCCAGTAATTTAAAAGGTGATAAACTTTCTGATAGGTAATCTAGATTATTGATAATCTTAATAGGCAATGTGTCAAACACCCTCTTAAGTTACTTGACAATCTACGTTGACACCTATTTGATTAGACATGATTGTTATTAATCCACCACCGTCCACCACCATGGTTGCACTGCCATCACCATCGCCACCACCTACCACCCACCACTAACACTATCGCTACCTCTGCTGCCACCACCACCGCTATTGTCATCACCACCACCACCTATCACTGTGTCATCATTACCTCTACCATCATCACCACCATGCCACAAACAAATTTTTATGATTAGGGTTAATTAAGTTTTTAGTCCCTGTAATATGAAAGTTTAGTTTTAATCCCTCATGACAAGTTTTAGTCCCTGTAAAATGTGAAAATTTGATTTTGGTCCCTGTGGACGATTGGTGATGGACGGTGATGACGTGTCAGTTAACCCGTCATCAGGGACCATTTCTACATCATCGTCCATCACCAACCGTCCACAGGGACCAAAATCAAATTTTCACATTTTGCAGGGACTAAAACTTATCGTGAGGGACTAAAACCAAATTTTTTCATATTACAGGGACTAAAAATTTAATTAACCCTTTTATTTTACTACTATTATGGTTATTTATTTATTTATTTATTTATTTTATTATTATAATTTGTTATTATTTATTATTTATTATGATTTATTTTTATTTTATTATTATTTAGTGGATATTATAATAAAACGTATATATTATTTGGTAATCTTTATCAAACATTGTAAGGCAAATTGAGATAGTCAAGGTGACGGTGGATCTTAATCAGTTGATCTCGAATCAAGCCAAATAGTCTAAATTATCGGTCATTTTGATAAGTAATATGTTACTTTACATCACCCAACTCTCAACTTTTCAAACTAACACGCATATAAACTCTCAATCTAATCCAATATCCCATCATGCTGTGGGTGAATCATTGCGTGGATGCACTGAAAATGAAAGTCAAGCACCCAAGTTGTTTTTTAATTGAACCAGTCTCTTACTTTTATGCCAAAATTACTCATCACTCTCCCTCTTTCTCTCTTTCTCACTTTCTCACTCACTCAATCAATCAATCAAACACACACATGTTCCCAAGTCCAACCCCACCAACTCTCTTACTGTGCTTTTCCTGCTTAAAGTGAAGCTTGTGGGAAGTGTGTGTGCTTTTTGGTTTCATCTGTGCTTAAGACCTTTTTTTTTCCCCCTTCTTATTCTCAAAGAGCAATGGAAACTGTTGTTTCTTCCCAACTCTCATGCCTCCAATTCTGAAAAAAAATTGGAAGAAACTGAATTGTCTTTTTCACCAAAAAAGGGAAGCTCGTTACTTTTCTAATGGCTTTACTTTGCTGTGACATCCATGTCTTGCTTCAGCATATGCTGCTACTTCCACATGTATCCTCTTCAATTTTCTTATGAAAGGCTCAAGAGATCTTTCATAATTGATCTACAATTTCCTTCAAGGAAGGGAAATGGGGTTGCAGCTCATTTTGCTGCTAATTTTTATGCTACATTTGGTCCTCGGTACTCAACAGCTTCATGAATATGAAGGTATGAGCACAGTTCAAGTGTTTTTTTTTCTTTCTTTGACGATGGGCATGTTTGATCCATTTCTGGCAGCGGATGAATTTTTGATAAAAAATGAAATGGCGTTGTTCAGAATTCATAGCTATGCGGTTCATGCAAGTCGAAATTTGACCTAGCTGGGAGTTTTCCCATATGATTCCCTCTCACTTCGTAGCTTTATTCTAAAATTAAAATGATTTTACCCTTGCAATAGAGATCAAACCTCTAATTTGGTTACAGTGCAAATTTCAACACAAACACTGATATCACTGCAGAAAAGAATGTGACTAATAATAATAAGGATTTTGAGAAAGAAACTTGGTGGTGGTAGTGTACTAGCCTTATAATTGTTTAGTTGTACAAATTTAGCAATCCAGGCTGATGCGGTCGCAGTGTGACTATTGCGATTGGGGAAAACTATGGGAAAATGTGGCTGATGCGACCACAATCGCGGTCGTGATGCAATTGTGGTTGCATTGCGATTACTATGATCGCAGAAAATTGTGGGAAAATGCAGCTGATGTGGCCAGAATTGCAGTTGCAATGCAGTGGCAGAGACTTTTGCAACCGCAAAATTCGGCTGCAAACTGCAATTTAGAGCCAAGACAAATGTTCTTGCCACTTTGATTTTTGAATGCCTACTGAATAAGGTACAGCTTGAAGAGCATTGGCTTCTGTAGCACAAGCCGTGACTTAGGTACAAAATCATGTTTCGTTTGAGTTTCCATTTCCTGTTTTCAGTATGTTTCTATTTTTCATGGTGTTGGAAAGGAAACAGTGGAAACAAGAAAATTTTGTTTCCTGTTTCCATTATTTCCTTCGTAAAATTCTGAAAAACAAGAAACTGACCAAAAACAAGAAATGGAAGGACAGAGAACTGATTGAAGAGCATGAATAAGGTCTAGAGAAAATCAGTGAAATAGATCTAGTGGATCTTTTTTGAACAAGCTGCACATGAAGCTCCCAACTGCAATTTACATTAACTTATTTTATAGATGAAAAGTTCATGCCCATAATTATCCTAAAGTCGTATTTATCTTTCCATCTGTAGCCACCAATCTGCACCATTCAAGGGCCAGAAACCATTTTACTATTGCATTCCCACCATCAAAGTCATCTTCTGGAGTTCCTGAAAGTATAGCACACCCGCCTTCCGAATCATCGTCTGGTGTTCCAGTAAGAAGTATTGCACTTCCACCTTCCATGCCAATTCACAAAGCTACAACCAAGAAATGGAGGACACACAGTTATGTGGATTCTCCAATATCACATCATAAGCACCACTATTTTAGAAAAAGGTCCAGCAACCCAACTCCAGCGCCAACGTATCCAATCCAGCCCCCTACTTACAGCAATCAAGGTTTGGTTCTCCGATTGAAAAAGCTTAAAAATAAAATTATTACTCAATTTTTATGTATTAGGACATTAAATGTCAAAATTAATTTAATTTCTTCTGTAAAATTGAATTAAAAATGTAGGTCCTTTGATCTTCAAATCACAACCACCATACTCTTCACCAACGCCCCGCAATTTTCATGCACCTGCACTTGCACCATCACCGGCAGTTCTGCCAGGCCACCTGAATGGTATGAAATGCTTATTCTGGTCATTAATTCTTATTGTTTTCGTATATTTTGTCCTTTGGTTTTTGATTAGCACCTGAATGTTTATTTTATCCTTGGTCAATCAGTACCCTCTCCTTCACCTAGAATTGCACCTCTAGGCTCATCTTTGAAGAAGTTGAAGGCTCGACCACCTTCATATTCTTTGGTTCTGCCACCTCCACCTCCAAATAAGGGTAATCTAAACTTAGCCCTGCAACTTTATTTGCTTAGGATTATTTAAACTACTCTTATTCCTTCTATTTTAATTCAAATCAAGGAAGCTATGTGATGTTGATCCTACTATCTGTAGATTGTTTGCCTATGAGCTGCTCGGAGCCCTTGACATATACACCTCCTGGATCACCTTGTGGTTGTGTATGGCCTCTTCAAGTGAAACTCCGCATTGGCATGGCGATATACAAGTTCTTTCCTTTGGTTTCAGAGCTGGCAGAGGATATCGCTTCTGGCCTTTGGCTGAATCATAGCCAAGTTCGCATTGTGGGAGCTGATGCAGCTAATCAGCAACTAGAGAAAACCAATGTCATCATAAACTTGGTGCCAAAAGGAGTAAAATTTGATGACTCCACAGCATTTTCAATATATAAGAAATTCTGGCACAAGGAAGTTCTCCCAGATGCTTCACGGTTTGGTGCTTATGAAGTACTCTATGTTCATTATCCAGGTTATACATCAATTCCAAGTTTTTAGGACTTCTTTTGTTATAAAGGGAATTTCTATAGTATATATGATATCATTAGTAGATATCTCTATCTAGATTTATACTTTTGTATAACACCTGCAGGTCTTCCACCATCTCCACCTTCAACTCCCTCGAGTGTTTCTGATATAGACGATGGCCCATATCCCGGTCATGCCAAAAATGGAACGATAATGAAACCCTTGGGAGTAGATGTCCCAAGGAGGACGAAGGAAGGGAGTAAAAGGAGAATGATTATTATAATTGTGCTGTCATCATGTACTGCTTTTGTTCTATTCATTGGACTTGCTTGGCTTTGTCTCTTGAAATGCAGCTCCCATGTTCATGAACGTGAACAAGTTCCAGAAATTTTGATTTCGTCTTCTTCAAAACAATCTGGTCAGTCCAATTACCGAATCTTGAAATTTTGTTGGGAGTTTAGACTTTAGATACGATAGTCAGTATCAAGAAAGTGCTTGGTTTGTATGAAGTATGATAAAATTGTTCATTTGTTGAACAATTTTATACCATACTAATATCCTTTGATTAGAATTATTTTTACCCCATGTTTGGAATTTTTAAAATGAAAGAATTGATTTCATTTGTAAATCAATTATTCTATAAAACTAGTTCTAACTGATATTAGTTTGAGTTCAATTCATTTACTAATAATTTCATGAGTAACATTTCATGATTTATAAACTTCTGATAGGATTTTTATATAATTTAGCTCACTGTAAATATATGACTAACTTGACACTTAGCAGGGGCTGCTTCATCATTGGCTCATGGGAACATCCCAAGTTCTGGATCACAGTCCTTCAATTCTGGAACAATAACATACACAGGATCTGCTAAGATTTTTACTTTGAATGACTTAGAGAAAGCAACAAATAACTTTGATTCTTCAAGAATATTAGGAGAAGGTGGCTTTGGACTTGTTTACAAGGGGATTCTGAATGATGGGAGGGATGTAGCAGTGAAGATCCTCAAAAGAGACAATCAGCGCGGTGGCCGAGAGTTCTTGGCAGAAGTTGAGATGCTTAGTCGCCTGCACCATCGAAATTTAGTTAAATTGATAGGTATATGCATAGAGAAAAAGACTCGCTGCCTAGTCTATGAGCTTGTCCCCAATGGAAGTGTCGAATCCCACTTACATGGTAAGCAAAACCACAGTTCAAGAATTTCATCAAAAAAGGCACAAGTTCTATTCAGGTACTGACCTCTTGAATGCTCTCTATTTTTTCCAGGTGCTGACAAGGAAACCGGTCCGCTTGATTGGGATGCCCGGATGAAGATTGCATTCGGTGCAGCGAGGGGGTTGGCTTATCTTCACGAAGATTCAAATCCGTGTGTCATACATAGGGACTTCAAGTCCAGCAACATCTTGTTGGAACATGATTTTACGCCTAAAGTTTCGGATTTTGGGTTGGCTAGAACAGCACTGGATGAGGGAAACAAGCACATCTCCACGCATGTTATGGGAACATTTGGGTAATAATCCTTTGTCAAGCCCTTCCTTCATGCTGATGTTATGATGAATGTGATAGTTAAATGTACTCATTGGTATTTAGTGTTTTTTTCATTGTAGGGTTACTTCATCATTTCTTTGCATTCTTCAAGATGAAAACTGAAATACTGAATTCATCTCGTTGACATCTTGTTTTGCAGCTACTTGGCTCCGGAATATGCAATGACTGGCCATCTTCTTGTCAAAAGTGATGTTTACAGCTATGGTGTTGTACTCCTTGAGCTCCTAACCGGAAGGAAGCCTGTCGATTTTTCGCAACCGCCAGGCCAAGAAAACCTCGTTACCTGGGTCCGTCCACTTCTCACCAGCAAGGAGGGCTTGCAGACAATCGTGGACCCGGTTGTAAAGCCTAACATCCCTGCCGATAACATGGCGAAAGTCGCGGCAATCGCATCCATGTGCGTGCAACCGGAAGTGTCCCAACGCCCTTTCATGGGTGAAGTGGTTCAAGCCTTGAAGCTGGTATGCAACGAGTTTGAGGAAACAAGCCATGTTAGATCAAGGCGGTTTCAAGAAGAGGGTCTTCTAACTGATTTGGAAGGGAAGTTTCCTAGAGTTTCGGATGAAAGAGTGGATTTTTCAGATTATGGCGAGACCTTATATGGCTACCAATCTGGTGAAGAAAAGGTAGTATTGTCAGCAACAGAGTTTTTCAATACTCCAAGCCAGGAATTTGAGTCCTTCAGGAGGCATTCTTCTTCAGGGCCTCTGACTAGTGGGAAGAAAAGGCAGTTCTGGCAGAAGTTGAAAGGTTTGTCTAGAGGTAGCACCAGCGAGCATGGGTTTTCAACTAAACTATGGCCCGGATCTCATTGAACATTCGAAAAATTCTTGCATAGACACAAATGTAACATCTTGTATTTAGATACACCCATAATAAAGTTGGCAAGACTTAGAAACGAGTGTATCTCGAATAAAGCTAATAGAATCCACTTTTATTATGTGTCTAAATATAAATGGTATCTACACAATAATTTCTCTGAACTTTCTCTGCACCCTAAGTAGAGATTCTAACAAAGAGTGGACTTCTCTTTATACTAGGATAGAATAGAAGAATGTAAGCTGCAAGGTAGCTCATAATGCGGTAGTATAATTTGGTATCTCTTGCTTACATTTGTTAAAGAAATTGGCATTTCATGATGATCAAAACTCAGAAGAATCACAAACTTCTAGAGCAAAATGAATAAACTAGTGTCCTTGTATAAGTTGTTTAAGTTACCATTGAAAGTATAGAAACTTAAGCTGTATTATGTATTTCCTGAGTTCCATGAGTAGAAATGAGATGGGAAGTGCCAAAAATAACATTTTTAAGAAATCAAAAATAACATTTTTTAAGAAATTCAGATGATGGCTTGGTCCAAATTAAGGTACAAAAGGTCTCTTGTTATTGCATTTAAGTGGACGTGCAATCTTTTTTCTGCTATACGTAGAAACTAGAAACTAAATTAGTCAATAGTTAAGGTTAGTTGTAATCGACATCTTTTATTGGGCATTACAAATTTTGGAGCTGGAGTAACTTCAATATAGGAGTGAATGCCTAGATGTTCTAGCCGAGAGATCTTGTCTCTTTCATTTTATGTTTTGTTATATTCTGCAGAGGAAGCTATAGTGTTACAGTTTTTGCAACGCTATAATGCAATCACAATAGTGTAACAGTTTTTGCAACTAAAAACATTAGTGTAAATTTGTAAATATATTACAAAATTTTCTATTGGAATTTATGTCAATATAAAGTATAGTGTTGTAAGTATTATATTCTTTACCGACTAGCAAGTAGATAAGCTAACAGGAGGCTATTTTAGCTTAGTCGAGGTTTTGACTTTGAGTTCTGGGGATGTAAACTGGGTTAAATATTGAAAACCGTGCAGTCTCCGATGTTGTCTGCCGCTGCCTCCGTGCAGCCTCCGAAGTTGCCTATCGCTGCCTTCGTGCAGTCTTCGATGTATTCTGTATAAGTCCTTGGCTCCGCTCTTGTTTTCTCTTAACAACCTCTGCTTAATTGTAACAAGCTTAAAGCTCCATGTGCTTTACCTTGAGGGAGAGTGTTAAGAATAAAAATAAATATATTTTATATCTTAGATTGATATTATTTGATTTAGTTTATTTAGGTTGATTTACTTTCATTATGCATTGATTCTCTTCTTAGCCTATAAATAGGAACATCTCTATGTAATGAAATACAACAACAATATACATCAATTCCATAAATTTAGTTATATTTCTAGCTCTCTAATTATTCCTTTTGAATCCTATTTTATTATTTTCCTCTACTCAACCATGAAATTTAACATGGTATCAGAGCCATGGTTCCCACTTTGAACCCATATTCCCGCTTCTGCTAATTTTCCCCTTAACCGCCTCCACATAATCTTGATGTTAACTTAATCTGCCTCCGCGTAGTCTCGATTGTTGCCTATCATTGTTGCCTTAGCTAGTTCCGCCTAGCTTTCGATGTTGCCTTAGTTGGTTCCGCCCAACTCTTGATGTTGCCTCCGTTGTTGCCTTCGCTGGTTCCGCCCAACGCTGTTACCTTCGCTGGTTCTGCCCAACCACTGTTGCCTTCGCTGGTTTCGCCCAGCCCTTGTTGCCGTTTTGTTGGTTCTACCCCACTCAGCCCTCTGTTGAACTATGACAAGCCTAAAGCTCGGGGAGCTTTAGCTTGAGGGAGGGTGTTAAGAATAATTTATGTTAATGATCATAATTGATTTGATTTGATTTAGTCTTATTAATTGATTGTAATTTATTTTTGGCCGTTGTATTTTGGCAGTTGAGTTTTCGGCCTATAAATAGGTCCAGCCTCCTATGTAAAGACACACAACTCTCATAATACAATTCTATTATTTATTGTTCTCTGTATTTTCTCTATAGTCTTTGTTGTGTCCCTTTATTAGTGTTATTCAAGATCTTTAACAGAAAAGAATAGCTTTGCTGTCTAAGAGATCCTACCTGTAATCTACAAAAAAGTATTGTATTCTTTATAACTAATTGTTTAATAATCATTAATTCACCAAAAAAAAGAGGGAATAAAATATTACAGTGGCAGTTTTCGTTTTCTAAATAATTAACCACAAGTTTGTATGCCAACTAAAAAATTTCCATTTTCAAAAGTGAAAAAAGAAAATGGTTGACAGCATTACTCTTTCCAAAAACCGACCAAGACCTTCTTGATTACCAATAATCACTGTTTGCTAAATATTACACAAAATAAACTACATCAATTTCCAATCCTACAACTAACATTGCTTCTCATTGCACATACTTTTTTTTTCCTTTCATTTTTTCGATTTTATATGATCTTCATGCAGCACATTCCTCTTTATACACCAGCCAATTCCCCCAACCTATCTCTCAAAATCTTCAATCCCATGTACCTGTCACAAACATTAACAGATCATTAGCACGCAAATATTGGTATCATAACCTCCCTAATTAGATCAAGGATTTAATTGTGATGCATTATCAATATAAGACATTCAAGCATGTGTTGTTATACATTACAATAATTATCTCAAAAGTCAAAAGTAAGACATATATAGTAATATGATTGAAGGATACTGTAAAACACTTTACCCTAACAATTCATCAAAATTAACATGAAAATGAAAATGTAGGTATTTGTAGGATAGGTTATTACTACTTATTAGCATGAAAATGTAGGTTTCAAGAAGAGGGTCTTCTAACTGATGTGGAAGGGAAGTTTCCCAGAGTTTCGGATGAAAGAGTGGATTTTTCAGATTACGGCGAGACCCTATATGGCTACCAATCTGGTGAAGAAAAGGTAGTATTGTCAGCAACAGAGTTTCTCAATACTCCAAGCCAGGAATTTGAGTCCTTCAGGAGGCATTCTTCTTCAGGGCCTCTGACTAGTGGGAAGAAAAGGCAGTTCTGGCAGAAGTTGAAAGGTTTGTCTAGAGGTAGCACCAGTGAGCATGGATTTTCAACTAAACTATGGCCCGGATCCCATTGAACATTCGAAAAATTCTTGCATAGACACAAATGTAACATCTTGTATTTAGATACACCCATAATAAAGTTGGCAAGACTTAGAAACGAGTGTATCTCGAATAAAGCTAATAAAATCCACTTTTATTGTGTGTCTAAATATAAATTGTATTTATACAATAATTTCTCTGAACTTTCTCTGCACCCTAAGTAGAGATTCTAACAAGAGTGGACTTCTATTTATACTAGGATAGAATAGAAGAATGTAAGCTGCAAGGTAGCTCATAATGCGGTAGTATAACTCTTGCTTTCATTTGTTAAAGAAATTGACATTTCATGATGATCAAAACTTAGAAGAATCACAAACTTCTAGAGCAAAATGAATAAACTAGTGTCATTGTATAAGTTGTTTAAGTTACCATTGAAATTATAGAAACTTAAGATGTATTATGTATTTCCTGAGTTCCATAAGTAGAAATGAGATGGGAAGTGCCAAAAATAACATTTTTCAAGAAATTCAGATGATGGTTTGGTCCAAATTAAGGTACAAAAGGTCTTTTGTTATTGCATTTAAGTGGACATACAATCTTTTTTCTGCTATACGTAGAAACTAGAAACTAAATTGGTCAATAGTTAAGGTTAGTTGTAGACATCTTTTATTGGGCACAACAAATTTTGGAGCTAGAGTAACTTCAATATAGGAGTGAATGCCTCGATGTTCTAGCCGAGAGATCTTGTCCCTTTCATTTTATGTTATGTTATATTCTGCAGAGGAAGCTATAGTGTTACAGTTTTTGCAACGCTATAATGCAATCACAATAGTGTAACAGTTTTTGCAACTACAAACATTAGTGTACACGGTTTCAATTTGTAAATATATTACAAAATTTTCTATTGGAATTTATGTCAATATAAAGTATAATATTGTAAGTATTATATTCTTTACCAACTAGCAAGTAGATAAGCTAACAAGAGGTTATTTTAGCTTAGCCGAGGTTTTGAGTTTGAGTTCTGGGTATGTAAACTAGGTTAAATATTGAAAAGAAGAGCTTTGCTGTCCAAGAGATCCTACTTGTAATCTAGACAAAAAAAGTATTGTATTCTTTATAACTAATTGTTTAATAATCATTAATTCACCAAAAACAGAGAGAATAAAATATTACAGTGGCAGTTTTCGTTTTCTAAATAGTTAACCATCAGTTTGTATGCCAACTAAAAAATTTCCATTTTCAAAAGTGAAAAAAAATGGTTGACAGCATTACTCTTTCCAAAAACCGACCAAGACCTTCTTGATTACTAATAATCACTGTTTGCTAAATATTACACAAAATAAACTACATCAATTTCCAATCCTACAACTAACATTGCTTCTCATTGCACATGCTTTTTTTTTTCTTTTCCATTTTTTAGATTTTATATGATCTTCATGCTGCACATTCCTCTTTATGCACCAGCCAATTCCCCCAACCTATCTCTCAAAATCTTCAATCCCATGTACCTGTCACAAACATAAACAGATCATTAGCACGCAAATATTGGTACCATAACCTCCCTAATTAGATCAAGGATTTAATTGTGATGCATTATCAATATAAGACATTCAAGCATGTGTTGTTATACATTACAATAATTATCTCAAAAGTCAAAAGTAAGACATATATAGTAATATGATTGATGGATACTGTAAAACACTTTACACTAACAATTCATCAAAATTAACATGAAAATGAAAATGTAGATATTTGTAGGATAGGTTATTACTACTTATTAGCATGAAAATGTAGGTATCATAACTTGTGTAATTAGATTGTATCCAAACATATATATGTCTTCAATATCATGTTGTAAATTGCAGTCCGCAAGCTCAATTGCATTACAGCAGCAATTGCAACCATATTTTGCAATCGCAATAATAAAAATTTAATATGATATTGAGACATACATACATCCATACATACATACATACCTGCCCATCATCATCACAGTGGCTTGAGGATTGGTTCCAGGTGACTCATTAAATGTTGATCCATCAACCACTCTGAGGCTATCAACACCAAGAACCTTATGGTCAGCGCTAACCACCTTCCCCACGTGGCAGCCGCCATGGTAGTGCCAAATTGTGATGACAGTGTCCTTGCAGAACTGCTCCAGTGACTCTGTGTCATTCACATGCTTTGGTATGAGGTTTACATTGGTGTTCACACTGAGGTTCAGCAGTTTCTCTGTGGTCTCCCTGCTGCACAGGGTGTAGTTTGTCAAGTGCTGCGACTGGACCACCTTCGTCGCCAGCCGGATCCCCTCGACGCAGCGCCGGAGATCGTACGGGTGGCTGAAGTAGTTGAAGGTGACTGAAGGGTTGTCTTTAATGTTGGTGTTGATCAGCTTGAGCTCACCCACTGACCAAGGGTTGGCTACTTTTGAGAGGATGAAGCCACCCTTGAATGCTTCAATTGGTATGTCTCTCTTGCTCTTTATGAAGGCTTGGATTGCCTCCTCTGATCTTTGCTTTGGTGGAATTGTTGAGAGCTGGCCAATCTGGTTTTGTCATGTAATGTAATTACAAATGAGAAATGAATCTTAATTTATATTTATTGCTAGGAGAAATGCTAATATCATGTGAACGGCCTTCAATTACATCTACTTGTAAAGAATTCCAATCTTACCTCAGCTGACATGATTCCATGGTGGCAATGTATGCTATCATGGGACTGACTAAACCCACTGCTGGCCTCAATGTACACACCCAATTTAGTGATTCCAACAGTTTCAATGAGTGATTGATGAACTGGCCTATTAGAAGGAACAAAGATTGTGTTCATTGGGTTATCAACCATCCCTTTCCCAACAAATGGGTTATCAAGGACCACGGAGATGTTCAAGTTCTCTAGTTCTGCCTTTGGACCAATCCCACTGAGTAATAGAAGTTGAGGAGTCCCAATTGCACCACTTGACACTATCACTTCACTTTCACTGTCATTTCCCAAAACTGCCTCATGTTGTTTCCCATTTTCATCCTGGAAAATAACCCCCACAGCTTTTGGTCTTTTCCCTGAAAGATTTACCATATACATATGCATATACATATACATATTTCAGTCCATGTAAGTTACTTTGAAGAGTTAAGTCCCCGGTTGGTCGCTGGCAATAATATCTCTGGACAAATTCGTCTCTGAAAAAATGAAAACTGTTGCGTAGTTCTTGAGAATTACAAATACGAGCCAAATTAGTCCTTTCTAGGGACTAATATGCCCGATCTAGTGCATATCTTAAAAACTACATATGTCGGAGGTTTTTATGTCTCAAAGACGAATTTGTTCTGAGATGTTTTTACGAGAGGCAATTCGAAAGTTTACTCTATTTTAAAAGGCAAAAAGTGCCACAATTTTCAATTAACGTCTTCAAATTTAAATATATTGATAAAAAAATCTTCTTTTTGATCTCACCAAAATACTAGAGAACAAAATAGTTTCTTGGGACTTTGGAAGTTCATTTTTAAGTCTCTAAACACGGAAAATGAGACAATTTGACCGCTCTAACATTTAAAATATGAAGGCACTCTGGTTCCAACCATGCAAGTTTGGATGACTATCCCATCTCGTTTTAATGTTTAGGACTAAAGAGGCCACAGTTTGATTAGTTAGGAACTTTGAGTGAATTATAAAGTCTTGAGAAACTATTTGCCCCCTTGATATTTCGGTCAAGAACCAAATGATTTAAGATTTATAGTGTTAAGGTTACCTCTTGTATCAAAAACAATCTTGTGGACAGTGGCATATATCAAGACAGTGAGCTTAGCAGGGTTCCCAGAAGCAAGCAATTCAGCGGCTGTGTGGCGGCGTCCGAACCTATCAAAGATGGTTCCACCAACTTTGGTTCCATAGATGTGATCATAGGTGAAGCCATTGAAAGGTGACACCCCAGAATCTAGGAGGCTGTCCCTCACTGCTCTCTGGTAAGGCGAGAACTTTGGGCGGTGAACAATTTGCTTCTCAACCCATGGATATGACACGTTCACTAGCTTCGGATCCCATCCTACCTTCTCTATGAACCTGCATTTCATGCAAAAATGTTAATAGAAGACATGTTTGAGATTATGGAAATCGTCATATTAATAGTTGAAGTTGTTAAAAATTAGTTAAATTAGTCAGTTAACATCCGTTAAATTAATCCTTCTTAAAGATTAACTTGACCGACTTTTAATAACCTTAAAACTAATATAAATTTTTATAATTTGGGGGCGAACTTAATTAAGGCTGACAACTTAAGGATGAATTTAAAGATTTATTCGTTTGATTATTATCCTAAGATAAAAGAGATATAGACGTTAGGACATAAATATATTTAGAAAGGGAAGGAAGACAAAAAAAATTAAAATTGTTATTGTCTTAGGATAATTTGTAAGTTAAATTGTTTATATCTAAAGACGAGAAATGCAAGAGACACGTATCTTTTATCTCATTATCTATATTCTTTTCATCTTAGGACATGAGATTGGAACCAAATGCTCCTCATGAGTATGATTATTACTACTAGATTGTTGCTACAACCATTGCAATTTTAGTGTAACAAAATGTCCCATTGAATTGGTGCATATGTATGTAAAAGATGCTAGTCTTTAGAGTGCTACTAAATCTTAAACTGCTTAATTTATTTCCTTTCCTTTTTTGTTTTGTTTTGAGTACTTTGTTTAGCTTTTTGTAGACCAATAAGTCACTCATCCGTCTCACATCATGGTTTAACAAGTATCTTTACTTTACAATGTTAAATAATTCAAAGTAAAAATATTTGATTGAAATAGTATTATAGTAATTTTTTAAAAAAAATATTTCAATGCATTAACAATCAAATATTTGTCCTATTGATTCGTAACAAGTATATCCTAAAAGTTGTCGTTAGCGAAATCCTGTATTATTAATCGAATATCCTCCAAAGTCCAAACTATATTTGCTTCAGGTCAAACGCAGCAAATAGGTAAAAGAAATTTTGTACTTAACTCAGAAAACGACTAGACACAAGCAACTCGAACGAATGGCCTGTATGTTACAGCACCATGTGTCAATTAATTGCCCATACCAACTACACAATAAAAGCAATAACTAACCGGTAGTATTATTTGTGAAATGAGATATGTTATTTCATCGTGAACTTTATGGGTGAAAGCTCAATGATGCTGTTTGGGCATATGCCATTCAACCACTATTTTTATTGAAAACTTGTTTTTCAGAATTGTAAATCTGTCCCCGTGTTATTTATTGAAATATTTTGGTTTATTTGCAAATACAATCCCTCCAAAATTCACCTTTTGTAAACACCCCACAACTTTATCTCTCAATCCCTTTCTATTCTGCCGTTGAAATTCCAAAACGCAAGGAAGTAAGCCGAGGAAGGAACTAGTGAGGGGTCCGTTTTGCTTCTACCGCGAAATTAAAGTAGATGATGGAGAATTAAAGTATTAAAATTATTTACAAATAATGCATAAAATATTTGTTTGTTGGTGTTTTTTAATAAAAAAAAAGTTTTTATTTTTTATTAAGTTGAAAAGAAATAAAAATTTATTTGTGATAATGACGGGTTGTGGTGGTCATGGGTTCGCGGTGGTTGGGTTTTGGGTTGCAAATTTCCCAAAGATGATGGTTGCGGTGAGGGAGCCAATGTGTTGTTGATTAGGTTGCGGCTCTGGTGTCTAAGGGTGGATGATTGTTATAGGCGGTTGTGAAGGTGGCTGGGATGTGGTTGATGGTGGTTCATTTTGGGTTGTTGAGGTAAAGGCTAATTGTAGTGGACACAATGTGGTGGGCTTATGGTTGCGATTGACGGTGGATGGAGGTGATAATGGTGGTTGCTTGGTGGTTTAATGGTTGTAGTGGAGAATGGGTTGTGGGGGATGTTGAGGAGGGGTTGTGTTTGTAAAGGTGAATAAGGTGAATTTTGGAGGGACTGTATTTGTAAATAAACCAAAATACTTTAGGAGGTAACATGAAGGCAAATTTATAATTTTTAAAAACAAATTTTTAAGGAAAATAAGAGTATCATGACATGTGCCCCAAACACATAGAGTACAATGGTAACTTTCACCAAACTTTATGGTGACTAGTACGAATGGTGCTCTCTTTTTGTTTCATTTCATTTAAAAGGTTAGAAGTTAACCAGAAAATAATTGTTCACTATTTTTTTTAAGAAAAATGATGTCATAAGATTCATAACAATTATTCTAGCAATTCACAATCATACTTACAAAAATATGAGATGTATCTTAGTAACATTTTCTATGGACTTCACATTTTTGTGGATGTGATTGTTTAAAGATTGTCCAAAATAATTATTATAATAGCATGATTCATTTTGTTATAGACAAACTTTACATATTTCTTTTCACTAAAGTGTGTTTGGAATTACATCAGATGAGAATTGATTTAATTTATAAATTAAATTTCGTCAAATATTGTGTTTGGTAATTTTAAAAATAGATAATTGGATATACTCTTATCCAATTTTTAGAGATAATGATCCTCTAAAGTGAGAATCTCAATTCAGACAATAAAATGAAAGTTTTCAACCTTAGATCAATAAAGTTAAAATGTGTCTCATATTTTACTTTATTAATCTAAGAGTAGAAATTCTTTACTTTACTCACTAAAATGAAATACTCACTTTTAAAGTATATAAATCTTATTTAATATAAACATTTAGTCATCATATAATAATTTCTTACCTTCCAAAACCCACATAACAGTTTCTCCACATTAATTTCTTTCACCAAAATTGAAGGTTACTGTAAATGAAAAATCTTATTTTTTCCCATAGATCTGACAATCTTCCACCTTATCACTTACAAGACATAAAATTAAATAGCGTTACAATGGACCACAAGGGGCATCTAATTGACTAGAATGGAGAATTCCATAAAAACAAATTAAGGTGTAGACATAAATGTTGCGAATATGTGATGTGATGGGGTCACCATCAGCTAGTATTTCGATCTTAATAGTCTTAACCAATCTCAATTTCGAACCACTTTTCACTCCATCACAATTTATGACATAACTGTAATTTATAAAATAAATAGTATATATATTTTTTACTATCAATACATGACCTTTTTTATTTTCTTAATTTTAAATTTCAATATTTTAAATTTATAAATTATAAATATTATTCATGCTTTCCTTTTAATTTTTTTATTAATTATATTCATTTTAGTTTACTTATTTTAAATTTTTATTTAAAAATTTTAAAAATATATTAAATTCTTAAAATTGTAATAAATAAAATTTTATTTACATAATTGTTGTTATGCACGTGTAATACTTGGAATGCATAAATACACTATTTGTTTAGACTATAACTATGCTATGATTAAAAAAAATCGAGAAATCTTAAGGATATAAAGATTATTTATATACAAAATATGAAATTAGTGTCATTATTATTACTGATAAAAAAAGGTATCTATAAAATTAAACTAAAGAAGGGGAAGAAAGCTTTCAACTTATGGTAAAATAAAATTTCTACCAAGTTTTTCACAAGGAAAAAAAGAGGAAAACCAGGATCGGTTGAATTTCAAGTATTCAATTTCACCAATAAGATCAAATTACTTGTTTTTTCTCTACCAAGAAAATAATATTAATAATTAGTACTAGTTTGCTTTACAGATAGCTTTCATATTTTTAGTTGTAATAAGAAAAAGTAGTTTAAAATACAATTATTTCAATTGTAATATTATTTTAAATGAATAATGGTTTTAGTGGTGATATAGCTTCCGTTCCTACGTGTGGTGAATCCTAGTTTGGATTTAGTCATGTCATGTACTACCTAATGCCAATTAGAATAGTCAGGCGCCAAGTAAATATGCTAGATTTAGTTATGTCAGTCATGTCTTCATTCACTCCTTTACCTCACGTCTAGTCCACATATGTTAGGAAGTTAAGCGGGTAGTTATAAGCATGGATGTGGAAGATTAGAGTAAAACAGTGGAAGCGTGGTTAGGTCACATGGAAGAAGTTCATGAAGAGGACGGAATGTCTTAAGGGGGCTACATTGAGATGAACCATATGAGAGGGATAAAAGAAAAAAAAGAGGGATAAAAGAAAAAAGACGTGTGCTATAGCACTCTCAGCGCATTCCAGTGACACAACAGAAAAAGGCATTGTGTGTGTTTTGTATCTTCTTCCTCTTTAACTAAATAGGTAGCATCAATATCTAAATTCCAATACTTATTCCTTCATCTAAATTCTTGTACTTATTGCTTCATTGCCTAGTAACTATAAAATTTTGTCCAACATGGCTAATAAGGTGAGGGTCATGTAGTGGTTTCCAAAAGACATTAAAGATATGTTTGCCGCTTGGCTTGAATTTAGTATGATGAAGGAAAACAGGAAAAAGTGGATTATAGCCTTCTTTACAACCATTTGGACATTATTTTTTTTTTTATCATAAAGCTCTAAATGAAGATGAGACAAAGAATCAAATGATCTTTTGGGCGGACTACTGGTTTAGTCACAAGGCGGGCTAGAAGAAGATGACAACAGAGGAATGGGTGTGATAAAGGAAGAATATTGAAGCTAGACAAAGGAGGAAGTGGGCTGCATCTCAATATTTTAAATTTTTTAATTGAGGTTAGTATGCTATGTCGTGAGTTTTTTTTTCCTGAAAATTACAATGATATTCATGATGGTGCTAGGTAAATTGTAAATTTTGCATGAGTGAGATGTCCCTGACCTTTTATTCTTGTGTTTCAAAACTGAAAACCACCTACAATGCAAAACAAGTGAGTAGAAAGGTTGAAGCTTTTTTTTGTGTTGTTTGGCTTCAACAAATTGTCCAAAATGGAGGATCCCTGAAAAGTGTGATAATACGGGAAGTAAAATGTGGTTAATCATTGGAAGCTTATCCTAGTCTTAAGCTACGACTTGACTTCCCTCGGTGAATGTTAAGAATTACATAAAACAAGAGACGCTGAATATTGAGAATTACACTAAGAGGTTCATAGTCCTTTATTTGAGCCAGATGGGCTTAACTTGGAGGCTATGGAACCGTCCCAAGAGTGTGGAATGGTGGTATGCAAAATCAATTCATGATATCGGTGATTGGGAAGTCACGTAACTATAGACTGTGATTGATGAATCAAGTGGAAGAAAAGAGTATATGGAAGCAGCGAGTAGGTCATAAAGATAAGAAAAATGGGCTCATTAACCATCAAAATGCAAGGAGAGCAAGTTGTCTTGGAAACATTTTGAAGTTTTGAAAATTAATGAATTGAATGTAATAATTGTAGGTTGGAGCTTAGTTTGAAACTTTTGGTGTATTTTGTAGACAATTGTTTCATGTATTGTGCTTTAAATTGGGAGGATGATATACACTTTTTCTCCTGAAAATAAGGGTTTCTCTCATTGAATTTTTTTTATGGAGTTTTTGATCAGCATTCTTGACTTTGCCGTGCTTATTTTTGCACGGTGACTTTTGAAACTCTATAATGGTGTTTTTTCCCCGATTGTTTTGTCTAGTGTGGTGGTAATAAAAATGTCCTTACTTATATAAAAAAAATCAACATCTAAATTTTTCATCAAAAGGACTACATAACTGTTGAAGACTAAACTATTAAATCAGGACATATTTTTTTTAATAAATCAGAAGAGACAGTGAATGGCATTTACTAATACGACATAATCTACGCTTAAGTACGATGCACTTATGACAGAGGTACAATGGTACATAAGCAAACAATTCAATTGGACGAAAAATGTTAGTACTAAATTTATATTTACGATAATAAATGCACGTCCTACGTACACAAATTAAGATATGTGCTATTTTATAGTAGTAAGTTACATGTAGAAGGAGGAGAAAAATATTTTGATATAATACTAATTTATTGATGTTAGCATGTAGTTAGACAAAGCATAAAAAAACATGTAATTAAACAGTTACTAGTAGTTATTATGAACTATATGCATTAATAAAACATATGCTTGTATATGTCAGATTATAATTGTCTATTAATTATGACTGTTAATTTTTATCAATTTTTTATAATTGTGAGTTTTCAATTGGATTTTTAATTTTTTAAAATTGAGAAAAAATATATAAAACCTTTAGTTTTGAATCAATTCTTGTATACAACAATTTTATTAATTAGTTACTTCAGAATGTGGGTGAGTAAAAAGTTTTATAAAACCTGTTAGTTACTTCTAAAAAGTTTAGTTAATAAGCCACTTCATCCGGAGATATATATAGGCTCAACATCGATACCTTGAAGAATGAGATGATAAAAAAAATAGTCTACATTTGTTCTTAGCTAAAATATAAAATCTAAGCACATAACCACAGTTTTCTTTTCTTTTCTTGAAAATAACTTTTTATTTTTAGAGGAGAAAAAAGAAAAAGAAAATAGGCATTCAAGAAGTTGCTGGAAGCCTGGAATCTTGAAGCTTTATTAACATCCTTCACGTGCAAGTTTACTATTATGATGTGTACCCTTTGGTCCACTTATATAAAAGGTAAATAGTTGTATAAAAATAACATTAAGTGAATAACTTTTAGATAAACAGAAACACAACTAATATCTAGAACAATAAATATTATGAAAATTTGTGGATGAGATCATTTGAAAAAATAATTTTTAATAATAAGTAAAAATGGAACAAATTTTGTAGGTTGTACATTTATTATTGAACTTTTGAAAAGAAAAAAAGACACACAAATATAAACATATTACATACTTCAACTAAATGCAATGTATTCTCAGATGAGAGAAAAAGAAAAGGAGATTTCTCAACCAAAATAAGATTGCATTAAAAAAAAAAGAAAAAAAAACCAAAATAAGAAAAAATAAATAAAAAGGAGGAAGAAAATTGTGAAGAAGACAGACTTATTACAAATAAAATTGTTACTTGAACATAATTTTTTAGATATTCAAATCTACACGTGAGATTCGCATATAATTAATCGACATCAATTCTTGAATGTCCATGTTAATTTGGATGTCTAATAAATTAGTAGTATGTTTAGTTTTCGAATTCTAAAGTTTTAAAGGTGATAACCTTTTAGTTCTACTAGAATCAATTCCGATTGTTCTCACTTAAAAATCAAACGCGCCGTATATCCAAATAACAAAATTTCAAGATTGTGTGATGATGAAGATGAACCTTACCTCGTGCTTGCCCTAGTGTAGAATCCAGCATTGATGGAGCTTCCACCACCCAAAACCCTTGCCCTAGCATTGAGAACCCCATCATTTGACTTGAAGTATTGTGAAGCTGAGGTTGGTGATGTATCTGCCAATGTAATGTGGAAATTATCCAAGAATGACACATTTGGGTTTGTAAAAGGGACACCCCCTCTCTCTAGAAGCAGGACACTGAAGTTCTTTGAGAGTGTTGATGCCAAAGGGCACCCTGCTGTTCCACCCCCTACAATTATGTAGTCATAGGCATTGCTTGTGGTTGTGGTTGAAATTGATGGTGGAGATGAGAATGAGCTTGCTTTTTTGATGAACGGGTATTGGTGTTCATACCCAATTTTCTTCCCTGCAATAATAAAATTGAATTAATTTGTTGGGATCAATTCATTAATATTCAATTTTTTAATTTCAGTATCATATCTTGGCAATCTTGGTACATTCACATTGTAAAATGAAGCAAAAAGTGGGCATCTTTATGCATGATCATTAATCAACAAAAACAGGAGAAGATGTTCATGTTCAGGAACTATAGGCAAATTGAAAAGATTAATGATTTCGAGCTCGAGCGCTGAGAATAAAAAAACTTCTCGGCGAATGTTTTTTATTACCTACAAGAATACTTACATTGAGATCGGACTAAATTAGTCAGATTCCTAATAATAAGATTTAGATATTGATAATTTGATTGAGAGCCAAAAAAAGAATATGATCAATGTGATCTAGCCTGTATATGCTCTTGAAGTGAAACTTAATATCAAGCTGATAAAGGAAAAAAAGAAAGAAAAAACCAGTTTCATTGGTTATGAATTACACAAGATTTCTTTGAGATATAATGGTTCCACATACACAAAACCCAGAGGCCTAATAATAAAAGAATGACAAAACACTGAAAGATGGAAAGGAATTTGTCCTGTTTATTTCAGCCTTGAAAACTTGAAATAGGGGAAAATTTAGCTTACCAAAAGAGAGCAATCTTGAAAACACAAGTTGAAGAGGTAGAAAGGAACAAAGATGGAATATATAACAATGTAAGAAAGCAACATCATATGCTTCAATAGATTGAAGACAAAGAAAACAAAACAACCTTGAGAAGGAGGGAGAAAGTTCCAGAGCCATAAAACAAAGCAACAGAAGAAGAATTTCACTGCACCAACTGAAGCCATATTGAATCTCACAGGCCACAGAAGAAATAGCACTCAAACTCACTCTTAAGACAAAGCTCCTTCCCAAGCCTATAAGTCGCTTCCTCTGGTTGGTCTTGTTTTGTGTGTAACAACATCATCATATTATTCATATATATAAATATTTACAAAAAAATAAATAAATCCTAAACCATATACTAAAATTAAGATAACATAATCCACTTGATAATGTTAGAAATTAGGTGAAATAATTCTAAATTAAGAAATTAGAAAAGGAAAGGCAAATCTCAAATATGCTTTTAATTTTGGTAACACTTAAACTATAACTGAAAAGGAGCATTTAATGTGGAAATGAATGCCGCGTTTAGAGTCCCTTTGTGTTTCTACAAAGACAGCTCACACACCATCCAACACTATGAGTAATAAAGATCAATATTTAATATGCCACCAAAAAATAATGCAATTATTTTCACTTTTTGGTGGTTTTTATTTTTAATTTCCTTTTGTTGTGGAAGATTAGATTAGAGAGCACAACCTGGAATTTGTCAATTCAACTGTGCCTAGTACTTCACTTAGCAGAGTCATTAATACAAACATTCACAGTTCACACTCAGCACCTACTAAAGACCATTAAAAAAAAAATTAAAC
>QANU01075500.1:78627-111299 GCA_003254905.1 Nissolia schottii | reverse complement strand
CTGACGTGACACTTTGTCAATTACATAATTAGTTAACAGAGTTCTACTAACAATAATGACTAAAACCATGTTATTTGTAATAAGTTTGGATCAAAACCAAGAAAAATTGTTAAGAGACCTAAATCAAATCTCAAAAATTTGTCAGGGACCAAAACATATTTTAGCTGATTTTCTTACACCGATCATTGACTACCAATAAGTTTTATTTTTTTATTCATATAGTATTGTATATTAAATAAAAAACAATAAATTAATGAAAGTCAATGTGTCTTAAAAACAACTGTGGATCCAAAAAATTTAGGTGACGAGATTAGGGAAGGTAAATTAAATGACACACTCTATCTAGCTAATTACGCTTAAATTGTAATTAATGGTCGCTAGTTATCACGTTTTATAGCTGTACCTTACTTTTAGATTTAGCTTGTTAAATACTTATTTGGAAAATATGGGGTAATTTTAAAATTTTGTGAAAAATCATTTTCAAAAAAACATGAGTCATACATTGTAGAACATTGATAAGAGATAAGTTGGCGAATGCATAAGAATGGGGAACGACATATAGGTAAACTGAAGGTAAAATGAGTATATATTTTTTAGTAAACATATGAGTATTTATGAGTAACAGACCGACCTGACAGGCCTAACAGGCTTTGAAAATAGCCTGGGTCTGGCCTTTTTGTCAAACAGGCCAAGTCGCAGGCCCTGGTAGACGGCTTGGCCTATTCCCACCCCTAATCCCACCGGTAACAGTCAAGTTTTAATTGCTCCATATTCATTAATCCCACACGGTTGAGATTTTCCCATATTCTAGTTGCAATATTCATGGCATAAATTAAAGCATGGTCCCTGACTTCATTATATATATCCATCCAATAACAAACACCTGACCATCGAAAGGTACAAGTGATTACCGTACCCCAAAGAACTTAGGGTGAATCTTAAACTCCAAGTAGCAGCAATGTTTCTAATGTGCACCTTAAGATTATCACCTTCTTTTGTTGTGTAGTGAACTGTTAGGTTATCAATGTTATCCAAAAACATTTGTGACTATCATTATTGCCGGTAATCGTATATCAAATCTGCTGACATTTAGTAGCAGCATAAATAGCCACAAGAGGAAAACTTTCGGTAAAGAGAGACATTGCTACTTGAATTAAATTTTTACATATTTTTTTTCATTGTGAATCATTGTTATAGATAGATGCTGGTAATTAAATCATAATATTAATTTTTCAAGAAGGTTACAATGTATAAAAGAAAAGGGTGGGGGTTGTTACAAACTCATTCAAAGTCAATTTGACTTAAAAGTAATAAAATAAATATATATACATTCCTTATAAAAATAAAAGTAAAAAATAGCTATGCACAATTAAAACAAATGGGTCAATGCACCTTATTTTCTTCATTTTAGTAACAAATATTTTTTAGAGGAGAATTATATATTTTCTTTTAATGCAAACGAGTCTTAAATTATGAAATTAATTAACACAAGATTGAATTTTATAGCCTTAAATGTATTTTGGGTCTCCAAACATTTTTCACGATTTGGTTTAGATCCCTAATTTTTTTTTGTTTTGATCCAAACATATCAAAATTATCTGATTTTAGTCATTGTCGTTAGTGGTACTGGTACTCTATTGTTTTAATTTCTTTCGTTAGTGAAACTCTATTAACTACATAACATGGCTAATGGAGGGCTACATCAACCATGTCATATGAGCAAAATAACCAAACCCACTATTTGACCAAATTTTAGGGTGTGGGTGGGTCATGATTTAGGGGCAAATTTGGGTCAAATAGCAAGTTATAGATCTTGAGTTTATTTACTTACATGGCATTACTGACGTGACACTTTGTCAATTACATAATTAGTTAACAGAGTTCTACTAACCATAATGACTAAAACCATGTTATTTGTAATAAGTTTGGATCAAAACCAAGAAAAGTTGTTAGAGACCTAAATCAAATCTCAAAAATTTGTCAGGGACCAAAACATATTTTAGCTGATTTTCTTACACCAATTATTGACTACCAATAAGTTTTATTTTTTTATTCATATAGTATTGTATATTAAATAAAAAACAATAAATTAATGAAAGTCAATGTGTCTTAAAAACAACTGTGGATCCAAAAAATTTAGGTGACAAGATTAGGGGAGGTAAATTAAATGGCACACTCTATCTAGCTAATTACGCTTAAATTGTAATTAATGGTCGCTAGTTGTCACGTTTTATAGCTGTACCTTACTTTTAGATTTAGCTTGTTAAATACTTATTTGGAAAATATGGGGTAATTTTAAAATTTTGTGAAAAATCATTTTCAAAAAAACATGAGTCATACATTGTAGAACATTGATAAGAGATAAGTTGTGCGAATGCATAAGAATGGGGAACGACATATAGGCATATACCACGATGTATATTAGTATATAACTGAATAACCTCATACATTAATCATCATAAACACACATTAAAGTTGCAGGTTCAACCAAATAGAATAATATAACTCAATATCCCCCAAAAGGAAAATGATAGCATAGCAAATCATATAAGGATGGGGCACAACACAAAGGAAGAGAAACTACATCAAGCTAAGCAAAACATGCGACCGAAAATGTAGAAATGACACTCCTAAAAATTCTCTAGACTTGTGGAACAATCGCTCGAAATGATGGGTTTGGGATTATCCAAGCTAGCCAATGACAAGATAAGGTCCAGGGTTGTCACGTGCCTCATACTCTTCATCAGAACCTAGAACCAAATGTGGATGGAGATGAGAAAACAAGTTTTGTTAGTGTATTCCTATGCATTAACTAAGTGTCATTACATTGGGTTCTGTCGTTTGGGTCATCTCTAAGTGATCATGCATATAAGGTTAAATTATTATCTTGACCTAGTCTCGAACGATTCCAAGTTAATCCTAGTATTTCTTTTAACCTAATACTTATCAATACAATAAGGTATAATAGTAAATAAACATAATGATGAACCCAAAACATTTATAGATGCATTATGCTATGACCTTCCTTAAATCATTTATCCTTCACATTATTTCCCTTTAGTACTCCTAGGGATTGGTTACCATCTTGGGGTATACAACTTCATTTTTATTTGGAGTTGAGCTCAATTTGTGGTAGCGAACCACGTATATAGTTTTGATGACACATGCGTTAGCACTATCCAACGATTTGCATTGACTGAAGTGACTAGCTAACTATACTAGCCTAAGTAAATCATTAGTTCTCCTTCCAATACACATGGGACCCTAGGTGTACAACCTCTAAACTATCAATGAGGATGATCGAGGTGACCAGCTAACTACATTAGCTCGAAGGATTCGCTTCTTGAAAAGAAGAGTCCTCATAACTTTATTCCTTATAAGTGTGTTATAAAAAGTGTCTTATGGATAGTGTCTCAATTGAGGGCTTAAACTATATTTGTTATTCTTTTCCAAATCTTATAAACATTTCTTCGACAACACATGTGTCAGTAACAATCTTTATCAATTTTGCTAATCATATAACACACTTATATTACGAATTATGATATATCTGTATGCATGAGTGCAACATACAAAACCATTCATTATTATAAAATGGCATGTAATCAAACATAACATAGGCATCATCATCCTTATATAGCATACAACATTGGGTCATGGCATAGGCGCGTAACTTTGGAACATGTAAATGTTCCCACCATAAGCATAAGCATGTCATTAACTGAAAACATAAAGGCATAATTGAACCATACTTACAGTAATCCCATGCTTTTAGCCACAACATATTATTAATGACCTTAAGGTCACACATAAGTTTTAAGCCTTTTACTTTTCCGATGAGACATAATCCTAACTCTAGACTCAGAGGACTTAAACATAAACTCGACTAGTGGTCTAGAAGTCACCTTTTGGCTTTGACGTAAGTCTAAGTGTTGTGTGGATCATACCTTGGTCATTCCTCACATAGGAATACATACACATAATCATTTACCTTCAATCTAAGCTAACTCTTACATAACTCTTAATTATTAAAACCCTATAAGGGTCTCTAGTAACATATTATTTGTACTACACCAGGGCGCCACAAGAATTACTAATCCACTAAGAAATTCCAAAGAACAAAACCTAAGGCATCCTAATGCTCATGGTCAAATTATCTCTAAGGAATTGTACAAGGATTTTAGTTATTTAACAAACTCAAATCACTCAAGAGATCGTTAAACTCACCCTCTTTGAAAAACTCTTGAACATCAAAGTTGTTTCTTATGAGTAACTTGAAAATTCTACCCCGAGGAACCTCTCATGGCTAAAAACATGTTTATGAAAATCTAACTTTATTTCTCTATATTTCACACAAAAACCATCTTCACAAACAAATCATTAAATCTTTCAAAGACCATGAAACACCAACACTTTTTTATGAAACTAATCCTAGCACTAGGACTCCTCTATGGCCAAATCCATAGGCTTCCTTTTGGCATCGTAGAATTATTTTTTAAACCAAAACTATCTACACAATCACCTACTCAAACATTTTAAGGAATCCAAAAGCACAACACTTATCATGAAATCCATTTCTAACCCTAGACTCACACCAAAGTCAAATTACTCTACAAAGTACACTAGTTTGTGAACTTTGCATTTCTTTCGAAACCAATATTCTAGTTCACACTTAAGGTATCTAAGACACTCTAATCCATCGTCAAACATAAAAAACAAACTCAAGGACACTAAACCAAGTCAAACCCGAAATGTTGTTGGAAGACCCTAACTAATCACCAAACTCATTTTTTTGACAAACACTTATTTCACAAAAAGAGATTAAATGAGAGACATCACTAACACACTCATCCATCATTAAATGAGAGGTTAAATGAAATTCATACTTCAAAAAAATTTTATCCAATAACAAATGAATTTGTATTAGCATAATATCCCACACTATAATAAGTAAAAATAACGTTTTGCTTTCGTGAGCTTGCCCAAATATATATTGTTTTCTTGATCTACAGCTATTCAGCACCGATCTCCTGTGGCACATCATAAAGGGCTTCATATCCACCGCAACTTATGAATTAGGCCACCAGTTCAGGTGTTAGCAGATTTATGACTCTCACGTGTTCGTCCGTGACCAAAAGTCACAATATGAAGACATAAATAAATGCCTTTACGGTTTTTGTCTAATCTTTGATAGTTTAGATCATAATTAAGGTCGGTACATGCATCATATTGTTATGTGCAACACATTATCAAATCAATTTGTTATTTATTGAATATTGTCTAATCTAAGATCATAATTAAGGTAGGCACATGCATGCACTTTCAAATCGATTTGACGATTTCTCTAATCTTGAAATACTAATGTGTATGCATTGTCAAATCGACGTGCTTTGTTTGTTATAGAAGGATATATCATGCGATCTGTATGGCAGGATTTCAGCACCAGCTTTACATCTTTCCATGAGCTTCCAGTAAAATTTGATACCAGGTTATATATCAAGTGCCAGTGGACAATGGAAGTTCAGTTTTTTTTTCTCAATGAAACCAATGGTAGTTCAAATGGAACTTAATTAATTCTTCAATTAATGCTATGGCGACAACTATTTAAAATAATTTTGAGACAATCGTACTTATCTTATCATTTCTCTAATATGTTAATAAATTGTATAGTATGTTTTACTAAAGTTTTGTTATTTGTTAGAGTGAACATGGTAAAACCACTATCCTATCAATAATCCATGTGGTTGATTTTAAGTAATTAAAATATAATTGAATGAGATGGCAAGCAATGTTGATCCTTTAAAAGGAAGATGTGTTACTTAAATGTTGGGAAAAATTCTACAACCACACAAATCAAAGCAAAGGAACATAAAAAATATTTACGTGACTCGGCCTGAACTAACTAGAAACACAAATGAGAAGGTACCAAATTCTTTAAATATGCAAGCCAATTAACATTGCAATCATCAATACTAGTATAATTTTTGGGGTCAAAGGTACAAGCCCTCCATCATAATAACTTTTATGGACAAAATTGCAAACCCTCCACGGTAACAACTTTTAAGGACAAAGTTGCAAACTCTCCATTGTGTACACGTAAACTCTTGTATCATAGTTGTATGTACTCACGAGACATGTATTCGAAATAAGGGACCTCAGACCTGAAACCACCACTACTCACATGAGCACTAAAACAACATCTCCTGTGCAAAAGTGAGCCCCAACTAGAGGCCCATAGCTTCAGCCACTCCGACCTCATCCCACACTGTACTCGGCACAGGCCATTTTCTTGCTTGTAACTGCATATATAGCTCAGTTGATCAGAACCTGAAAAATCAGTCGCGAGAGCTTGTTACGAGACAGACAAATGGCATGAGATAGCATATATATATAGCCATATATAGATTCCACAGCCTCCAACTCAGCGTTATCGACAACATAAACCAATATTCTCCGGACATTGTTTGGATTGAGGATTGTCCTTCTCTCATACAACCTCAACTCAACTCTTGGGCCTTTTCCGGTTAATTGATAAGCTCAACTCCACGTCAGAAAAAAAATAAATAATAACAATACATGACCTTATTGAATACATTGAAATCATATAGATATATGATATTCAGATGATCGTTTTTTCTTTTGTGCTTTGACTTCATTTGTGTTTATCCATGTAGGACTTGTCTCTTTTATTTTTTTTTTTCCACTTGTGCCACATTATTTTTTAGTTGGCTTGATTATGTTTTGTGTTTCTTTCTATGGATCAGTTTATATATTATGAGGCTTCTAATTCATATTGATTTTTCATCTAATAATAGTTTTGTTGTTGCTTATGATTTATTCTCATCGGCCTTTGTATGGACATGGACTCTACATATCTGAATTGACGGATCCATGCATAAACTAGAAAAATCATTTAACATGAGATAAAATAGTATTGAAATGTTATACTACTATAAACCTTAATAGTTAGCGCCAAAATGGCCTTGCTTTGAACACAAGTACTCACAACATTCTTTCAAATTTGAGACAAGTATCCAAAAGTGTCAAGTAAGGTCTCATATGACAGGACTCTTTACCTAAAGTCAGTTGATGGAGTAGGACCTAGTCATCCCATATCCTTCCATTGATCAACTATCAAGTCTCTCAAATAGAAACATTAGGAAAGGCACAATTCCACTTAACTCAGCGATTCTTGTCGAAATTTATCAACATTGTTAAATGTGGTTTGAAAATATATAACATCTCAAAATGTGCAAGTATTCTTAATTAATTACTAAGACCATTAATTAGCAAGAATTTATGTGAATGAAGAAAGAAGGGGGATGCAAGGTAAAATTTGTCCTTCTGCAATGGGGAAGAAGGTTTTGTTTTCGAAACACAGACTAAAAAAGACTGACTAAGGAGAAAATAAGTAATTAAAGAACAAATTAAGATAGGTGCATGAAAAACATAAATACTTGATCATGATTTGGGCGAGTCTTATCATAAGGACCTTGTATCCGTTCTTGAAACCTTTGAAGTCTTTGCTCTTGACATATATAATCATGAAAATAGGTTCAGTGAGTAATTAAGTAATGACAACAAGAAAGGTATTAGGACATATAAATAATTGCATATTTTGGTTTTCTACCAAGAACTAAAATAGTTGTACTAATTGAAAGTCAAGTATTCCAACTAATGTGTGGCACATAAATTTTTTTAGATAAACAAAATGATCAAGGATCAACCCCAAGTCAAGGAAGGAGTAATACGCCAAAATAAGCATCAAGTTGCATGAAACACCCATTAGCCATCAACGGAAGACACAGGTGGCGGTGCACTCAACGGAGGAGATGATTGAGAACATGCAAGGAAGGGAGCGAGTATTGGAAGAGCATATTAATGTCAATCATGAGGATGATGAGGAGCTGATGGTTTTTTGTGCTTAATGGTTAATGCTTTGAATGCTTACTACATTCATTCATTCTCGTGAGAATGTAGCACTGATGATCTTGTTGACGACTCCTCTTGACTATGGAACTGACCTTAATCTCCAAGAACAAGCCTGGATTCCTCATCAATTTCATGATATCTAGCTGGACCTCCCTTGTTCGGTTCTTGGATTCATCACTTCGTTACTCCTTCAACTGCATTGTAGCATTGGAGCTTTTAGCGTGACAACTCTCCAGTGAGAGTTATATATTTTGATTAGTTTTTGCATATAGTTTTAGGATCGTTTCATGCATTTTAGAATGTTTTAAGTTTATTTTAATCGTCTTAGTCCTTAGCCTTTAGTACATAAATATGTATGCTTTTGGACAGTTTGAGGTGCTTACTAAATGAGTTTTAAGTTTAGAAATCATTCAGGAACCAAGTGCAAGACATAATTGAGCAATTTGGGGAGAGATACAAGCACTACTCGAGTAGTGCTACGCAGAAGAAACAAAAAACAAGGTCCTCGAGTTATGACGGAACAACACTCGAGTTGTGCAACAAAAAATTGTATAAAACTTAAGCCTTTTTTTTTTGTAATTTTGGACAAAACACTAATAAAAAGCAAGGGCTCACACGTTTAGATGGTAGTGTTTTCAAAGGGAAGAAAAAAATCCTAGGAGAGCTAACAACAGGAGATTGAAGGCAAGGGAGATCAAAACGAGAGCAGAGAAATCCAAATCCTAAATATTTATGCTATAATTTCTTTTATGAATTCTTTCTTTTTCTTCATCTACTCTTTGTTTATGGTGATTGTAATGATGAACATGAACTAATCTATTTTTAGCTAGGGATTGATGTAAACTATCATGATTATGTTAAATTAATTTGAGGTTATTCAGTTTATAATTTGTATTTGAGTGTTTTTATCTATCCCCATTGCTTTTGATTTATTATCCATTTATCATTTGATTTTTAGTCTTGTTTGCAATTCGAGAGGGAGAAAATAAGAGTGCATAAGATAGAACCACCACAAATTGAGCGAAAGTCAAATATGAGTAAACGCAATTTGTGTGGTCACATTTAGGATTCATTAGAAAATTAAGCTTCGAAGTCCTACCAAGTGTGGTTTTTAGCAATGTTGGGCAAAAGAAGACATTTCTTGTTTCATAAAGTTCCCTAATATCTGAGTGATCTTGTTTCTAGTCTCAGCACCAGCATCGTAACGTTGTGGCGTCATTGCACCAACAGGGCGCAATTGTGATACACCAGCAAGGCGCGCAATTGCGATGCGCCATAAGTCCAAAAATGATACTTCTTCATCTTCCCAGTTTTGATGATATGTTTTCTCAGTGTTCTTAGTACCTGATGTCCACCGTTCTTTGCAAGGGATTTTAGTGTTATAGTTTGAGTTCCAACAGCTCCAGGTGAGTGGACGATATTCTCACAGTATTACATTCAACATTATATTTATTTTGGAAGTTTGATTATGATGATTTGAAAAGCATGGAAACCTTTTTAAAAAATTCGAATGGAACCATTTGCTAAGAATAAAGACTTGATTTTAGAACAGGCTTTTTGAGTATTTATAGAAAGTTGTTTAGAAAAGGTTTTTAATTGTGAGCTATATTTTATGTGATAACAATAATAGAGCACGCTTTATCATGTATGTGTGATTGTATGTATGAGTATGACCATGATATGTTGGGTATGTATGAGTAAACGACATGATCTCTGTGTTTATGTGTTAATAGCTTTGATCATGTTAGGTTGAGCATGACTAGGACCAAGAGCATAATACAACAAGATTGTTAAAAGATCTTAAAATGCTATGTTTAGTAAATCAGTTAAGTTATATAGTTAGAACAACATGAGCAAACTAAAAGAGTAAATAGAATTAGTTAGATGTTCTGAGTGATAATATATAGAGATAGAACTTAGTTGTCCTTAAGTGAGACCATAGTTATTTGGGAGTGAGTCCTAATGAGATACCCTCATGAGTAAAGAGGTTAGATCATGAGTGAGTCTGAGGCACGTTATGAAGGGAGTAGGTCCCGTTAGCACCGGTTAAGGAGTGAGTCTTGATTCATTGGAAGTGAGACCTGACGAAGCGAGGTCGAGGGTGAGCTTCACTTTGAGAGTTGTTTGTGCGACAGCTAGCGTCACCAGACAATAAGTGGGAAGAAAATAAAGTGTACATGAGTAAGAAACATATTTCGCATGAAGATTTCGTAACTTCTAATCATGTAATGCTGAGTGTGAAACACATTTTGGATGAAAATTTTAAAAGAATTATTTTTTTAATGTTATATACATGATTTTTATTTGAGAATTTTTCTCAAAGTTTTTTAGGTTGCGTTTGAATGATGTATTTTTAGAGGATAATGTAATTATTTTTTAGAGAATTTCAATTGACTTACTACAAAATTCCTTCTTTGGATATCAAATGAAAGGAATTTCAATTTTTCAAATATTTTTTAGATAATTATCCTCGCTGAAAGACTAACCCGCCATAGCCAGGTGCGCGACCCGAGTCGACCCGGATTAGTCAAGGCTAAGTCCTTGGATACCAGGCAAGCGAATGTCAGTTGGCCACCAGTCAACATTGCCAATCGTCGATATGCCACCACCAAATGTCAGTTGAATGCCCACCGCCAAACACCAAATGTTCATCGGATACCACCGATCATCAGCTGGCAACCATAAAATGTTGAACTCTGCCAAATGTCGATCGATCACCATTGATCGGCTGCCGATCTTTGTCGATCATCAGTTGACCACACCCGGTCGTCAGCTAGCCACCATTAACAAACGCTAACCATCCACTGCCAAACGACCACCACTAAACTTCAGTCGGCCATCGTTGCTTTGTCAAGTGACCACCATATATCATTGGTCTGACCTCATCAGCTGGTTGGACCTACCACTCACCCGCTAGACCATGCTTTGTCCCCAGTCAAATCCTACAAAATTATGGTTGCCAAATAAAGTATTTTGTAAATGATGTAATATAATTTTCTTATACAAACTAAAAAAAAATTAAAATTAAAATGAAAGAAATTTAATTGATTCATTTAAATTCTCTTGGAAGTTGAAAATGTCCATCCAAACACAACCTTAGATCAATCACCTACAAATTAATTCAAAAATTAAACTGAAAAATTCACTTCATAGGCAAACTAAATCCTCATTTTTTTTAGCATTCTATTTCCAATTGAAAAATTGTTTGGAGTCTTCTTTTTTTTAGCCTAACGTATCCTTATACTCATCTTATACGTATATTTGTTAAAATCTGAATTTATCTTATTAATTTTAATTTTAAATTTTAAGAAGTGTACGTATAAAATGAGTAGAGAATAAATTATACTAAAACGCAGACTTCCTAGTACTTCTCAAATTTTATTATTTGACAAAGCAAATGAAATCTCTGTCATTGGTCCCTCAAAATCCAAGCTATTTATTGAACTTTGAATGCTTTTAAATGCCCTCGCATCATTTTAATTCCTAAGATTTTATAGTTAACATTGGTTTGATCCTTAAACAAATTTTCACATCAATTTCACCCTAACATTTTAAATTTTGATAATAATTTAGTCTTAACAACATAAATTTCATCTATCAACCCGTTAACCCTTTAAGACTAAATTGATGTCAAAATTCAAAATATTAAAAATAGAATAATGTCAACTTTAAAATGTTAAAGACTAAAGATATTTACCTACCATTTTAATGAATTAAACATCTTGTTAAGCATGCCAAAAAATGAAGGAAAAAAATAGAATTCAACAATCTCCAATCTTTTCACACATTACAAGTGGCAAACATGATCTGACGTGCAAGTAAACCAACCACGAGCCTCTATTAAATCTTTGAATTCTTGTATAAATACACGATTCCAATCAATAAATTTTCAGAAGGATACACTCGGATAGAGTTACAAACAAAATTGACTGCAAAACCAGCATAATCACCAAAGACCACTGGAGAATAAGCTAACTTCTCCCAACTAAATGAAGCCAACCTAAATTGGAAAAGAAAAAGCTATACTATAAAGGGGACTAACTAGGAACAAAACATTGTCTCCTTCTATATGGCAATTGTAAATTAAAAAAAAACCAATGCCTTTGAATGTCTTGAATGCTCTCACAAGTCATAAATTCATGGACAAGCAAAAAAAACCAAGGATGCAGCCAGCAGACACCGCCATCTTCCAACAAAAGATAATTGCCCTTCAGCAATATGGCTTCCTTCGCCTAATCATGTTTCGACGAACTGGTGTATTCGGTTCCATTATTTTCCAATGAAGATATGTTAGATGAAACGCTTGATGACGCAACACTACCATCAATAACAGCACTGTGATTGGTTTTTGAGGGGTTTCTTTGAGGATTGTTAGTTGCAGGGTTCTGTGCAGAACCCTCCTCTGCTAGTCTTTTCATAAGGTTCATGATAGTTGGAACAATCTTGGTAGACAATGAAAGGATTCCCGGAAGCTGAAATCAAAATCACAAATAATAAGGGTACCATACTAATAATTATGAATTAAGGGATTCAAGAATGTAAGATCACAAAAAACTATACTCACCGCTCCATTGCGAAATTCACCTGCAATGTCCAGTTGCACCCATAGTGCTTTCATGAGAAGAAAACCAACAAAGATGACACCCAAATACAAGGGGTTCCTGCCACCGGGAATACCAAACTTCGGTCACAACGGTTAAATAATTGTAGGACATAGGTTTGTGCTTTTAGCAACATTTTTATGTTACTAGACTGCCCGTCCTGTCATCCAATAGTTTATGTCCAACAAAAATATGTTCTTAGAGTAAATAACCAGTTTACAACATTTTCATTTTGACATCAATTTAGTCTTGAAAAAGTTTAACATCAATTTAGTCACAACATTTCAAAATTTGACATCAACTTAGACCGAAAGTCAAATCTCACTATTTTCTGTCAAAATGAGAGCCTCAAATAACGGTCAGATTAAATTGTTGTCAAATTTTAAAATGCTAAGACTAAATTGATGTCAAAAGATTTTCAGGGTTTACCAAAAGCTAAGACTATATTGATGTCAAAAAGTTTCCAGGGTTTACCAAGTTCTCAGTGCAAAGTTTACCAAATTGATTATTTACTCAATATTCTTACAATCCAAGAACTACTTTTAAACTGTATTGCTGCTAGAGGACAGAGATGCCTTGTTAATAGCAAGTGGAAACATAGCCTTATTCTTAAGAGGGGAAAGGAAAGAAAGAAAATAGACATGCACCTCAGTAGCGTCATAAATTCATTAAATCCCAGAAGGATCAAAGCAACTATTGCCCATGGAGGAGGTAACCAGTTGTTATTACGCTTGTTAGCCTCCTGAAAAGAAGAAAAAAAATATTACATAAATAAGTAAAGGTAAAACGTGATCCAATGAAAACAAAATTCAAATTCCTTGATATCAAACTAATTATATCAACTAGTTAGCAAAACAACTATGTACAGATTACACATGGAACCTAAACAGTACCGCAAAAGAACAAAATTCTTTGGACCAAGCCAACAACTGTATAAATACAGGCAACATACAAGTGAAAAGATTTTATCTCAAAAAAAAAAATACAACGTTAAAAGATAAAAGCATACCACTTGGGTGTGTTTGATATATGGGTAAAAATGAGGGAGAAAATTTCATGGATTGGATTCAAAAGTAAATTTACTTTACTCGAGTCCAATATATGAAATTTTTACCCTCATACCAAACACACTCAAAAGGTATATTGGCTTCCGCTACAACTTTAAAATAGATAATATCCAAAATAAACTCTAGGATTTAAATTACTGTTAATTTTGTTGTAATGGATTTTCTAATTTTCATATGCTTATAGGAACCTTAAAAACATTTAATTAAAAGTGAAACATCATGCCTGTGCAGAAATGGCCTGAGAGACGTTGTATTCTGTCTCTGTCTTGAATTGCCTCCACAAGGATTTGCACTGGACAGGTGTAATCAACGTTTTAGTGGATGGGACCTGCATAGGAAATTCAGTCACAACTACTAATCAGTGCCCGAAATAGAAAAGGCTCCCAGAACATAAGACCACAAGAAACCAAAACATAGCAGTTTGCAACCTAAATTATGTATTAATCAAATCATTTGTCAACAATATTTTAGAGATAACCATTCTTGGGTAATCAGATCATTAATTGGTGCCAATTAGATTGCCCAACTACCAAAGTGAGAACACAATTTAACACTTCAGCATATAGAACTAGGCAACAATAAAAATTCACCTGTTCCCAAGTGCTAGAAGCTAGCGGATCAACCACTGTGATGCTCTTAGTAACAGCACTGCTTGATGAATCCACCAATGCAAATGCTAATGTTTTCTCGATATTATCAGTATCATCATCATCCATACGTATTGCAGCCATAACAGACAGCAACTTCAAAGACTGCAAGGGATAAATTTGGTTAAGAAGATATCAAAATGCAATACAAAGTCAAAGTTACAGAAAATACTATTTATGATAATGTCATACAGCAGAACGAGCAGTCTTGGTGATGGCTCGAATATCTTCTTTGCCCGTCCAAACACGAGGCATTGACTCAGAATCATGGCTAAACAACATCGTAAACCTGCTTTCAAATTTAAGGTCAATGCCTCTATAGTAAAACCCAAGGAAAAAGTAAAATATCAACTAGGATGTTGCAGAAGGTTCATTCCTACCTGTCCTTCATACGGATTAGAACTCTTCCAGCTTCATCCCTAGCCTTTCCTTCTACCACACTCCTAGCATAATCCTTTAAACTCAAAATCATTTTCTGTCTTGTATCTTCATCCATATCAAACCCAGTAAGTGCAGAAGAGAACCCCGAAACAGCTGATTCAGTTTCACGCCTAAGAAGGTTCCTTATTGATGGCCAAGTTTCACTATTAGCTCCATCCAAAAGAGCTTCAACAGGTCCAGACAAGGCTTCTTTCAGTTTCTCCTGCAATCATACTTCTGTCAGATAACTTCCCAGAAAGTTATTCCTTCAAGTTCAACAGTAGAAACAAACCAACTGATACAGACAAACAACCTCCTAAACTACTTAACCAGATCACTGCAGTCACTAAGCATGAGAAGGAATTAATAGAAAAGTATCGATATACAATATCAATTTATTCCTTTTCCCCTGGATGACTGTATTACAAGGGCCGCTCTTGCTTAGTTCTGATATCATATAGGTAGTCTAGAAATTCCAACATAGATTTTGCTAGCACAAACATATGCACTATTAAATCTTTACATCAGAATCACTACTGGGCTTTAAAATAATAATCACTTATTGACTCATAAGACATGAATTATAAATGTTGGGGCATACCTCATATGATGAAGTAAGTTCAGAAATCTTAGCATCACGTACAGATTCCACATGTGCATCAATATCACGCCGTAGTTTCTCCCTTACTTTAGAGGTATCCCAGTTTGCTTGTTCAATAACAACATCTGCAGTAATAATATATGTTTCATGTTGCAATTCAATTGAGCACGCAAGAAGCACACTTGCAACAAATATTGGGTGTGTTTGTTCAAGTTTTTATGACCAAAAAACAAATGACTCTTTTATTAAAGAAATCAGTTTTCATATATTTAGATCATTTTTAAAATATAATCTAAATTCTAAAAAATCTATTCTCAACTTTTAAGCAGAAGCTAAAAGAAATAGCTTCTAAAAAATCTGTTTTTACCTTTTTCAATTCTACAACAAAAATCAATTTTCTAATCACTTATTTTTTAAGATGAAACAAACGCACTCATTATCATGTTTAATGTCTACACCTCTATGGGAATGAACTAAATGCTAGTAATTGTGCTCAATACCAAATAAATCACTGTACACAACACATTTCCTGTTCCTCCACATGCAACTTTATACTTTCAATCTGCTCATTACATGGATCAAGCGGTGCCATTGCGTTTTATCAATACCATGTCTATAAACAAGTCATTAAAAATGAACTCTTTTTCAGTGGTTTTGAATAAATAAATTTATGATTACCTGCACATGCTTCATCAAATTGAGCCATATAAGAACCAATGCAATTATTGGCAGCCACAGAAAACCCTTCTCCTCTATTCAAAGCCTTGTCAAATGCCTCCTTGAATTTATCCAGAGTTCCAGATCTTATATGTCCCAGTGCAGATTGGAATGATGGTTGGACAAGCTAACCAAGTGAAAAGGCATTAAGTACCTTTATAAACCTCATAAATCATCACAAGTCCCCGAAATCTTTTAGAGAGATCCAGTATCTAAATTAGTCACTATTTTTTTTTTTTTGATAAAAGAATAATTTCATCAAGTAGAGAAGAGAACTACAGAAAATAAGAGGATAAGAAATCCTCAAAAAAGAGACAACATCATTACAAAAACTATAAAAGCTATCAATGGAGTAAAGCTTTCCAATCTCTCAAAATATCTGTGAGGGAGAATCCTCTAAAGAGATTATGAGCTTTACACCAAGCAGATGATAAACGCCTAATTAGTCACTATTGATTCAATAATTATCAGTTTTTGGTTTCTCTTTCAATAATCATCAATTCTTTATGTTTATGAAAGAGGAAAAAGGTTGAAAAACCAAGACAGAACAAGAACCAAGTTAAGAACAATTACTTGCAACAATTTTTCTTGGAGTTGCTTTTGTTTTGCAGATCTCACACCTTCATCAAAATAAGTGGCTTCAGCATCATACCTATATTAAAAGAAAATACTGACTCAATATACTCCACATCACTCCTTCCTGCAGTATGTTTCTACCGTATGCAACATTAATACATAAAAAATTTAACATTTGATCTCAAGCAAAACTCTATATGGAAATTACCCATGACATCACAACAAAAAACTTGCCTATAACATACAAAATGATGAATTTAAAAACCATGACACCATAACATATACATGAACGAAAACAACAAAATTAAAGACTTCACAATAACATCAATAACAAAAAGGTGAACTGGCCAGGCCTTTCCTATAAATTCCTTCCATAAATTGAATCTCCACCCTTCTTCCACCACCTTGAACAATCAAAAGTTCAAAACCATGAAGAAGATCTATTATTGTCAAAATTTCTCAAAGCTAACAGCTAGACAAAAGCTAATAATATAGCATAATGTTGATTGGCATTCAATAACAGCCACTAACAATATAGATGTCACATAAATTGAACTATACTCACTCGGACAAACAAGCGACTAGGAGTGAATTGAGCTTTTTCCCAAATCCAGGAATAGGGGCCAATTGTACAGCTTCTTCCATTTGACCCCACCCCTGCAAGATAATTGTAAAGCAATTTCCATAGCTTAGTAATTACAAATGCCAAAGTATGTTGAAAGGTCATGCCAAAAGATATGTGAATACCTCATTTTCAGTAAAAGAGGCATATTTCTCATTGGCAATTTCTTCACATCGAACGGTGGCAACCATAACCTACAAGTGGGGTTGACCAGTGAAAGATTAACAAAATATACATACATGCAAATAGAAGAAGCAACATTGCAGTGTGCAGATATTACCTTATGCGCAGGAAGGTCAAGGTCCTTGTTCTCCTTGATGACTTTCCAGATTTGCTGAGAACTGAAAGAAAAGCCAGAAGCAGGAACTACTCCACGCCGGTCCCCTGCAAGCCCACCTGGAGCGATAGAATGATAGAATCGTTGCCTCAAGCTGGCAACCTACAATTAAAATAATCCATCAAATCTGAGAAGATATGCAAATTATAGAATAGGAGATGTTCATTAAACCAAATTATCTGACCTTTTTCCAATATGATAGCAAAATTAATACAATATTTATACACAAAGATTGAGACACAAGGACACAGTCAGACACAGATATGGAGATGCAAACAACAACACATCTTGATAATGGGGCATTTAATACCATCAGAAAGTAAACCAGAAGGCAGCTAGTGCAAAGTTCATACCTGCTCCTTAAATTGCTCTTCCTTTTCTTCATAACTAGAAAGAGCAACAACTTCAACCTGGTCATTTGTTGCCAAGGGGAAACAATTACTATAAACTGCCAATAAAATTCTGCCACAACCAAAAAAACATCAAAAAGTTTAGTAAGGCCAAAGGAATGATGAACTCACATTAAAAAATTCACTTAGTGGGGTTTCCTTGTGTGCCTGTGGTTTAGGAACTGAATCCCATATCTGCAGATGAAAAAAGTGAAGCAATGAAGGTTAGTAAAGATTACATAATTCATTAACATCATATGTCGATGAAAGCACAACATTACCTTCTGAATATCTTCTCGCAAAACAGGTTCTAAATTTTCAAGTGGTGTCTACAAAAGGAAAAGGTCGATCACATAAAAAAATAAATAATTAAAAAAATCAACAGGCCCCGAAAAAATAAATAAACAGCATTTTGCTTACACACCCTTGTTTTATCACGTATGACAAACAACAATGTCGTTTTGCGTGGACTAAACAATCTCATCATAACCTGAAAGCAAAAATTAGCATGTGGTTAGATATTAATGAAGCTTTGAAATTCAAGCTCGAAATCAATAGACTGACAAAAGATACCTGAAAGACAGTTTTTAAGAGTGGCTTATTGGCAGCTTGCTCACGGCCGATGTCATGACACCACCTTTACAAGCATTGCAGATGAAAAATTAGTTTCCCAAAGAAAGAAGATTCCACAGGAAAAACATTAAAACAAGATGTACAAGTAGCTACACAGACTTGAAACTACAGGAATTAGTCGGCATTAAAGATGCATAAAGGAAGAAGAAGGGTAGGAAACTCACATATTAATTAGCACTATATCTGACACAGCAAGAGCAAATAGAGCACTCTGCTTTTCAAATGCAGTATCATCCTGAGAGAAAGACAATATCAGTATACAAGGTGCCAAACTGAAAATCAAAGGCAGAACCATCCATTTCTCATCTTTTGTTACATTTTTGGCAAAGCCCACAGTATTTCAGGATAATCAAATGTCCTAATCATTAACTATACTTAATCAATCACAGTTGAAACACAGGATTAGAATTATTATGTAACACGTTCTTGAGACAGTACAAACACATGTATAAAATTAGACTAGAGAGAGAGAGAGAGAGAGATGAACCTCCCATTTTAACATTTTTTTATTATTTTAAAAAAAGGATAACAGAACATTACTTTGCAAGAGAAAGAAATAACGAAAAAAGAAGTAGATATTGCAAGTAAATCTAGAGCAAAAGATCCCCCTTCTTATCTAATAATATTTATTTCGAATAAAAAAATAAAAACCCTTGAATATTAGGAATTTAGGAACTGCAACTGTTTATCATAAACCTCATGCTCCGTAGGGGCTAGAGAGACACATGAGTACATATGCATTTAAGAAATATAAAATGTGAATGCAAACAGTATGTAGATATTGGCGATAGACTCAGAAAAATTATCATACAATCAGAGTAATTTAAGGTATAACATTAACAGATCAGAAAAACACCTCTCCACGTTCTCTTCCATCAGTCCCCTCCAAATCCATCACAAGTGTGCAAGGTTCTATGCCAGCACATCTAGCCATCCAGATTCCTTTGGTTGTTTGAGACCTGAAAACAAGCACATACCATCAGGTCACCACCATAATAATTGAGCAAAGTTAATGCAATATGTGGGAATTGCAAGTACTTGCCTTCCCTTAAAAGCATCCATTTCTCTGAAGTTGGTACCAAACAAATTATTTAGTAGTGTGCTCTTGCCTGCCCAGAGAAAAAGAAAACAACAAATTGGATATCCTTTACTGGGAATAGTTCACATCAGGGATTAAAATTAAACAAAAGAAGAATTATAGAAAACATAAAATTCTCATCAGAGTTAAGATAAGGTCTGTAAGAGTCAGAGACTAAACATAATCGTTAGAAATCAACACTTCAAATTGATAATGAAGTCATAAATGAATCTATATCAATTTCGACTAGAACTTTGCTCATTACTTCATATGGCAAAAGGCAAACTATGATTTAACCTTTCTGGCAATCTTGAAAAACAATCACATCAAGCGTTCAGATTCAACTTAAAATATCTTAACTAAAAGCAGATCCTCAAGTGAAAAGGAAGTTAAAAGCAATCTTAACATCTGGTTAGCTTATGAAGGGGCAAAATAACAAGAATATTGGGGAGGCAAGAAAGCATACCACTACTTTGCGGACCCATAATAGAAACCACAGCGTACGAAAGCCCGCATTCACTCAATTTCACCTCCTTCATGAAGTTTTCAATCCCGGAAACATTGAACATCCCATCTCCATCAATAAGCTGAGTTGAGCAAGAAGTATCACTATTGGCTGGATAAGCAGACACTCAGTGTTAGTTGAGGGATTCAAAATAAAAAATTTAACAAAATAAAATAAAAATAAAAAGTTAAACCATAAGATTTGCAAAATGTTCAAGTATAATACAAATCCAGATCGATCACAAGCAAAACAGAAGCTTAAGTTTGATTGCAATTTGCAAGATTGTGATGTGACACATAAATAGAGACAAACACTCTTAACCAGGAAACACCAAATCCTACTAGATCATCATCCATCCCATTCAGAAGATTGCTTTCCAATCTCATAACAATGAGAAAACTGCATTTTACTTACTTCTTAGCTGGTTTCAACACTCCATTCATATCAATTCAAGCCCAACCTACTAAAATAGGCATTCTCTTCTAAACTCTTTCTTTTTTTTCCCTTTGATAATAAAAAAACCATAAGCAACAATATAAACCTTGTCTAGGATCCAATCACACAGTCCTACAAAACCCCAATTATGGATTAAATTGTCAAAATTAATCACATCACATCACTTCAATTCCCATAAAACCCAAAATAGATTATCACTAGAAACTGAAAAATAGAAACAAAAAATATTAATAGTAACAACCATAGTAATAAATAATAATCATAATAACAGTTGCCAAAAAAAAAAAAACGCATGAACAGTGTAATTGCCAATTTCCGTTAATACCAAGAAAGCATCTCATATAAAAGATGAAAACTTTATGCAAGTTAGAATCAAAGAATTAGAGGAATCGAGAGAAATCAAAATATATAGACATAAAATGCATGAATCAGATCGATGATGAGGCAATTGAGAAATCGAAGAGCGTACCCATTGGAAATGAATGTTAGGGAAATGAGGTAAAAGGGGGCAAATAAGATCAGAAGAGAGAGAAAGGAAAGGAGCGATCTAACGAAGAAAGGAGCCTGAGATTAGCAATTAAGCAAGAGTAATAGCAAGAGCAATAATATTGCACTTTGCTTTTGTTTTTGAAAAGTGAATGATCACAACTCAACTCACAACTCACAAATACTTGTTATTCCCCCGAAAAAAATAAATGTCTTATTTCTTTCTTTCTTTTTCTATTCAATTTTTCCTTTCTTTCATTATTATTATTATTATTATTGGATCAAATACTTTTATTTTTACTTTCTTGGAAAGCATGTGATTCTTAAATCAGTAAACATTATTAAAAATAATAGTTAGGAATGTTATTCTAGAATAATTTTTTTATGAGTGACTTTTAAACGTGGTTGGTTCACTGATTAAATTTCTAAAAATCTTGTAAAATATGTGTAAGAATGAATCATCCATGCGTTTGGTTGACAGTAATATTGTTAAAACTATTTTTTGCAAAAATACCCCAAAAATGGGGGGAAATATCATTACACGTATTAAACTAAGATTTAAATATAATTTATAGTTAATTTCTCAACTCTGAAAAAATTATTAATATTATTAATAATATTAATTATTTATTATTAATTAATAAATGGTTAAATATATTTTTAGTCCCTAAAAACTACAAATTTGTGTTTTATCCCTAAAAAAATTTATTAAGAAATAATCCCTGGCAAAATCATTTTGGTAGGACTTACTCCTTACCGTTAGGATGGATGGTTAACTATTGATGTGACAGTTAACTTGTTCACATGACAACTCACATCACTGTCACGTAGCCAAGTTGAGTAGTTAACGGTTAATATTTTCCTACCAAAAACTTGTCAGGAAAAATTTTCCTAACAAAAAAATTTTCAGGATAAAATGCAAATTTTATAACTTTTCAGGATTAAAAATCCTTATTATTATTTAATATTAAATATTTTATCAATTCTTATAAAATTATTATTTATTATTATTAATTTAATAATTATTTTTATTATTATTTAATATTATTAATTATTTATTAATAGTACTATTTTTTAATACTTATTATTATTAATTATTTAATATTAATTATAATTATTATTAGGTATTTACTATTTTTATTATTATTAATTATTTAATATTTATTATTAGTATTTAATATTTATTATTTTCTCAAATCTCAAAAATAATAATAATAATAATAATAATATTATTATTATTATTATTATGTGAGGGTAAAGTTGGATTTTCAATTTTAAATAAGGATAAATTCGCATATTTACAATTGTAGAAACATTTTTTTTCATGGGAATGTTAGAATCCCATGGTGGAGGATGAGATTGAAAATAGGGAAAAATTGTGTGTTTTTTATTTTTGGGAATACATCTTTTTCGAGAATGTTTTTTCATTCCTTGAACTAAATTCAGGAATTTATCATTCCCAAACTTAGATTCCCACAAATGTTTCGCGAACCACACACCCTCTTTTTATTTTTTCTTTCTCTCTCTCTTTTATTTTTTTAGATCTACAATTGTTTCTTAGTGATTCAATGCCAAAAAAAAAAATTATTGCGATTGATAATGAAGAGTCTTGTACAGGCGAGTTCAATTTTTGTTAGTGAAGTCATCTATACTTTGTTTTTAAAGGAAAAAAAGAATCTTAGAATAGCCCAATATTTAATTAATTTTATCACAATAATTCTTTTTATGAGATTCGAATTTGTGTCTTTGTTCAAAAGAATTAAAATTTCTTGTCATCACAACTAATTTTTCTTTTTGTAAATTTTGAGAATAGCTTTCGAAATATTAGTTTAGTTTTAATTTTTTTTAAATATTATAAGTTTAATTTTAATGTATTGTCTATCAAGTAATCATATTTTTTTATATTATATGTGAGATTTTTGGAATAATTGTGGTATGAAACAAAGTCTTATACTGATATAGGAATATAGTTCTCTCTTACTTCAGCTCTAAAATTAACTTATATGCATGTCACTAGATGTTTCTCATAAAAATAAAAAAAATAGTGGTATTTCGATAATAAATTTTAGAAACAAACGTACAACAATAGAAGACTCGGTTACGAACAACGTACAATACATGATAATGTATGATTACATGATCATTATTTTTGTTAATACCCAAAATTTGTGGATGGCGAATCGGAGTATTGCCACGCCCACGTGCCAAATCATGGTGCACTTTATGCTCCTAACATGCAACGTGGTCAAATGTCTTTGGCTATGCGACTGCCAAATTTAGCAAGGAATTTGGGTTTGCCTCCATCAAGTGGTCGCACAGATAGTTGAGTTATAATGGTATGTGTGTGCAGGCAAACCCATACATGGAAGCCAATATTTCTTAGAACAACCTTAAATCGGAGTCTCAAATGTCTACGGCTACTTCATTTATTCGCTAACAAACTGGTTTAGGTATATATGATTTGGCGTACTAGATGTCTAAACAATTTGCAAGGATTAGGTCGTCCAAGAAGCAGAAAAAAGCAAGTGGTGCGAAAGAAGCCTCAACTATCTCTATGCATGGGGAGTTTTTTATGGCAAGGTGGAGTCTAGTACTATCAAATTGGGGGCAAACACATATTGCTCCTAACATGCAATTTTGTGTATCTTTGACAAGGAGGCTGCCAAGAATTTGGATTTGCCTTTACCAAGTGGCCACACAAGTTAACTGGGTTATAATGATACATATACACACACGTGTGTGTACGTGTAAGCAAACTCATACATACAAGGGACTCTGGAATGGGAGCCTCAAATGGGTCATCCACATTATGGAACATCATCTGTGTAGATTGTGATGGCTAATGGTACATCACAAAGAGTATGCAAGTCATTATGAGTAGAAAGCACTATAACAACTCTGGTAATTGTATACCTAAAAAATAGTCACCTAACAATCATTCAACAGAGAAACAGACATTACAAAACAAAAAAAAAATAAACATTGTCAAACACAGAAAATAAGTAATATTAAATAATATGTGCACGAGCACACATAAATGTCTAGTGACAATGTTCATTTTTCTGTTTTATAGTAACATTAAATTAACTCACGTGCGCACAAACACGTAGAAAAGTTTAGTGACAATTAATGTTTATTTATCTGTTGCATAATGCTTTTTTATTTATTTTGTAATGTTTGTTTCTTTGTTAGGTGGCTATTGAGTAGTAAAAAAATAGCATTTTATTACTATAATGTGATATTTTTGTGAATTTCTATTAGTTAACTATGTAGACTTCTTGTTGTTGTTTTTTTTCCTTTCAGTGGTGCTACATGTACACCACAATTTTCACCAACGTACAACCATCAACCCACTGAATACCTACTCACTCTCACCCCCAACGCATGTGACCAACACCCCACTCTCACCTTGACACGTCTCTTAACAGAAACCCTCAACTCATGAAAAACCTCCCACCTCCCTCTCGAAAATCCCTTAGCATCCCTCTCAAAAATCCCCCACCTCCCTCACGAAAACCCCTCACCTCACACACTCAACAACGACAACCCTCATCCTCCACGCAAACAACCACGAGGAACAAACCTCAGGCCCAAAGATCCTTGAATCTGTGACTAGCTTATTAATTTGTTCATGCTCAATCTGTAACTTTGTTCATAGATAATACTGTTAGTTTAAATACATTCATGTCAATGTTGTTAGTTTAAATACATGAGTTTGTTCAGTCTCTATATATGAGATTGTTCATAGAGAATACACAAGTTTGTTCATTCTAAGTATATGTCTTTGTTCAGGTCTTACAGTGTACAAAGAGTTTTTCCATACTCAGTGTATGACTTTGTTCATACAGTGTACATGAGTTTGTTCATATAGTGTATAGGAGTTTGTTCATTCTCAGTATATGTGTTTATTCATTGATAATACAAGAGTTTTTTCATTCTCAGTGTATGGCTTTGTTCATATAGTGTACATGACTTTGCTTTTTCTCAGGCTTTGTTCATACAATATACAAAGATTTGTTCATTCTTAATATATGAGTTTGTTCATATATAATACAGAGGTTTGTTCATTCTTGGATTTGTTCATAAACTACTCTATATGCATGGATGAATTTGTTCATTCTAAGTATATGAGTTTTTTCTATATAATATAGGAGTTTGTTTATTCTCAATATATGGGTTTGTTCATATATAATATAGGGGTTTGTTCATTCTCAGTATACAGTGTACATGGGTCTGTTTATTCTCAATATATGGGTTTGTTCACAACTATGCAATTTTGTAGATCCAACACAATCAACCGAGCATTCATTGAGGGGAAGAGAACATCATGGTGATAGAGGATGGTGAGCCTCACGGAATGGAGAATGGAGACGAGTTGTGTGGTGAAGCATGGAGAAACAACCAAAAAAATAGCCTTGTGGGATGGAGGATGGAGAAACGATGGCTGTTGGTTGGCAACGCGAGTGAGAAACGATGGTTATTGGCTAGTTGCGTAAGTGAGAAAAGGTGAGGTTGAGCTGTGAGACGCGAGTGAGAGTGGTGAGTTGTGCTACATATGTTATGTGGCTCAATAAATATGTTGGTTGTATAGTGACACAAATGTTAATGTGCATCAAGACTTTTCCTTTTTCTTTTGTTACATAGTGTTAAGTTGTTTATAGCATCTTTACTTTGAAATTATTCTAAATATAATTTTGAGCAATTAATAAAATATTTACTTTGTTTTTTTTTCCATTAAAAAAAAACAAAGTAAATCATTACTTACGTGGGTCGTGATTGTAGGATTACTATTATTTTTGTCAATTAAATCATTTTGACTTTTAAAAATTAGTGTTATAATTAAACTTATTAAATTATTATTATTTTCAATTTTGACTCGTCTTTATTTGTTACCTTATTTTTTGGACATGGACTCTTCTTTATTTAAATTTTGAGTATATGATATGTGAATATCTTTATTTAAAACAAGATAAGTTTTAAAATAAGATTTTGTTAGCCATTTCCTTTAAAACATTTTATATGATAAAAAATGTTTTAAAGATAGAATTTTTTTTATATAGAAGTAAAAGATTTTAAGTCTTTAATGCACTTAAAACGTTTTCTTCTACTGTTAGGACTTTTTAAAATAAAAAATTTTGTCATTGAATAATTAAAATGAGAATGAATATCACTCTTATTTTATTAATTGAGATCATTTAATTTATCATTTAAAATGAGAAATCTTACCTCAAAATATCTAAATCCTTATTTTAGATCCTTTAAACAAGTGTCTTTTTAGCAAAATCTTTTAAAAGAGTAATATTACCTAAAATCTAATTAATTATCCATAATGAAAGCATGACGAATTTTTATTTAAAATAACCATTGAAAATTGACATTAAAAAGTTATTAATAGTTAGGGGAAAGAAATAATCAAAGGGTGGCTGGCGGTGAAGAATGGGGACCCAATTGCCGCCCACTCATATTTGCTTTAACAAATTTTTCGTCCTTTCAGCGAAAGTGGACGGCGTGATCCTGGAATTTGGAAACGCAACTTCTAGAGCGCGTGCAGCCCACGCCCTTCATCCTTCCAATTTTTTCAATTCCATTACTTGTGTGTTGAGTTGTTAGTTATTTATCACTTGCTTCCTTTCTAGCTTTCGGTTGTCGTCACCACCACCTATTTGTGGACCCCACACCTGCCTGCCATCTATTCTCGTCAACATTCTCCTCGAGGGAAAACAATTACACCGACATTCCTTTTCCTCAGATATTAAAAGAGATTGCAACTACAACCGAGAGGAAGTTCATTTTAGTGAAGTTGTTAGACCTTGATTCTTTGTGAGACAATTATTGTAATACTCCTCCAAAGTAAGAGGGTATCATTCACTTGGATCATAATAAAATTACTCTTTCATGTTCCATCCATGGACCACGCACAACTTTGAGGATTTATCACGTTTGTATTAGTTTGGATGGAGTTTATTGTGTGATTAATTATGCTTAATTTTTCTCTATAAATACTGAGACTCATTCAAACTCTCTTCGTTCCAAATTCACTCATCATTTTTTATCCACTTTCATTTCTTCTTCTTCATTTGTGTCTCTTTTTTGTTTCTGAGAGTGTGTAAAGAAGGTTTGAGAGAAAGTGTGAAGAGAAGGTGAGAACAAAAAATGAGCGAGAAAAATTAAGCATAATTATTTTTTTTTAAATCAGTTTTGTGAAATTTGACTTCTAATTGTCAAATTATGTCAATCATGGGGATTGCAAAATCCGATTTCATACGTCCCCTACCACCCTTTTTTTTAAAATCGGATTTAGGGAATCCAATTTCTGAATTAACTCGTACAAAAGTAATTTTTCTCATCTGCCCCTGATCACACAATAAACTCCATCCAAACCCCATACAAAAGTGATAAACCCTGATTATGCTATCGAGACTCTATAAATGGGATGAAACAAAGAAAACTCATTAATTTGGTTGATCACTTACATGTTCCAAATCATAACATCTGTGACAACCATCATCCTTTTGAAGAACCAAGAGGCCATTAAAATGCTCAAAACCTTGAATGTTTAAGTTTCTCTAAATGTGGATATTCTTATCTACTAAGGAAGCATCTTCCGTTTAGGAACTACTAAGGAAACATCTTCCGTTTAGGAATACTTCAGGGAACTCACTTTGTATTCATTATAATTGTTAAGATATTTTAGGAATATTTTAGGTTAAGTTTTATCTTCTTTAGTTTCTTAGTTCATATATCTTGGAACAATTCTTATCTATAACTAGCCTATAAGTAGGCACACCACTCTTTGTAAAATATACACTTCAGAATATACATTATTAAGATATATCTTTCTTATTCAATTTCTCACATGGTATCAGTAATTCATCCCTTTTCTTTATACTAGGCTGCTACCCTACCTATTTTCTAATCCCTACAGTGGTTTTTTTTCTACCACTGCAAGCAACCCCCTGCTCCTCGTCCTCCATCGCCTCCATTGCCGAAATTTGGTTACCTGTCAGCCATCCACGTGCCGCCCACAGCCTCCGTGTGTCCTTCACATCTTTCATTCCGGTGACACACGTGCCAAGCTACATTTTCATCATTATCTACAGCCCCGTGCTCCTCATCCTCCACCATCGCCGTCATCGGAATTTGGTCACATTTCGGTAGGCCACGCGCCGCCCACAGCCTCAGCAAATTCTCTTCACCCGTCCTCTCTTTGTGTCTATTCTCCTCAGAATCCATGTCGCAGCAATTTTGTGTGGCTCACCCACTTGTCACCACACTTCATCACCCACTTTGATTGGTCCTCTGCATTGACCAGCACACTAATGTGGCCTCCTGTGATGTTGACGTGGCAGATTGGTCCATCGTAGTGAGTGCTAATGTGGCAACTCAATTTACACCTTCGCAAGGTTTTTTGGTGAGATCTTTCCACTTTTTGGGGTCCATTTTTGTGATTTCTACTCTGATAGTGCACTTTTCCCTTGCTTTTGTGTTTTGCCTTTATCATGGATAAATCAGATGTTGCTCATCCTATTCCTGTTATGCTCAGTGGTTCCAATTACACTCACTGGGTTGAAGCTATGCGTGGTTTCTTAAAAGGTCGCAAACTCTAGCAATATGTGACTAGTGACATTGTGGGTCCTGTCAAACCTGCAGAGGATACCAATGAAGCCTTTGTTTATGAATTGGAATGTTGGGACAACAAAAACCATTAGATCATCACTTGGTTTCGCAATACCTCTACCCCTAGCATTCACCTTCAATTTGATAATTTTGACACCGCCAAAGAGGTACGAGATGACTTACACAATCGTTACACTATCTCTGATCTATCTCATCAATACCAGTTACTGAAGGAGCTCCACAATTTGAAACAAGCACATAGACAAGTTGTTTATGATGCTCAAATTGAAGCTGTGTGGGATCAATTAAGCTTGTGTGAACCAACCATAAAGCATAAAAGTGATGCTAGGCGATATGAAGAACATCGTGATCGCCATGGCTCTCACCGATGATTATGAACCCGTTCGAGCATCCCTGTTGCATCCAGATCCTTTACTCACTATTGAGGATGCTCTTCCTCATCTCAAGTCTAAAGAAACTAGGTTGGGCCTCTTCCAACCTAAACCAGATGTGGCATTTGTAGTTGTTGATAACAAGGGTAAGTCTTGCCGTTACTACCATTGCCTAAGGCACCTCCTTCTAGAATGTCCCATCATTGATTGTCAAACTATAAGAAGAAAGGTCACATTGCCTCCAACTGCCCCACCTTAGCTAACATCATTGCCACCAACCCTGGTCTGGTTTGCCGATATTGCAAGTTGCCAGGTCACTTGATTGAGAATTGTCCTACTCGTCCATCACCCAAGTTTACTCAACATAAGTCTCAATCTCGCTCCATTTCATCCAGACCTGTCATTTCCACTACCGTCGCTGATAATGTATCACCAGCCTCAATATCCTACCTCTCTGCATGTTGTTTTCACTGGTGATATCGAGTCTCTCTTTAAGCAACTTATTTCCATTTTCGGTAATACTCCTGTTGCCTTATCCACCACCTCAGGTAATAGTAGATGGTACTTTGATTCTGCATGTTGTAATCACATGACATCTGCATCCCACGATTTTTCTTCCATATATACTACTGATGTTGCACCCTCTATACACATTATTGATGGGTCTCTTATGAACATCAGTCACCACAGTTCCATTTCCTTATCAAATCTCACCTTACCAAACACATACCTCATCCCACAATTGAATTTTCATCTTATTTCGGTGGGTCAATTATGTGATCTCGGTTATGATTTAAGTTTTTCTCCCTCTAGTTGTCGTGTGCAAGAACCACAGACAGGCAAAATTATCGGGACTAGATGTAAGATTAGAAGGTTGTTTGAGCTCACTAGTCTCCACGTTCCATCTACCTCACCCATATGTGTTGCTTCCATGCATCTTCCCTTCACCTATGGCATCAACGTCTTGCTCAAAATTCATTGGGAAAAATGAGTCATCTCCTTTCTACAAGAACTTTAGGATCTTTTTGTAGTGAATCTTGTGATTGCATTAATTTCATGTCAAACTGCTAAACAGCCAGCTTTACCCTTTAATAAAAGTATATATGTTTTTTATTCACCTTTTGATCTTATACATTCTGATGTGTAAGGACTAGTTCCCACTCCTACTATGGGAAGATCTTGCTACTTTGTCATATATATTGATGATTACTCACGATACACGAAGAATCATCATGAATTACCTTAGATTTACATTAAATTTGCCACCATGATTCGCACACAATTCTCTAAGCTGATTAAAGTTTTTCGACGTGACAATGCCATGGAATATCATGAATCAAAGCTTTTGACATTTCTTGATGAACAAGGAACTCTATCCGAGTTTTCTTGTCCTAGTACCTCTCAACAAAATGGTCGTGTAGAGAGAAAGCATTGTCACATTCTTGACTCTGTTTGTGCTACGCTAATCTCCTTCTCTTGTCCTGAACAAGCTTGGAGAGAATCTATGCTCAGGGTTGTCTATGTCAATAGACTACCGTCCTTTGTCATTGGGAATGTCTCTCCTTTTGAGCATTTTTATCATACTTCCCCAAATTACAATTCTCTGAAAGTTTTTGGTTGTGCATGCTTTGTGCTTCTTCAACTCTATGAACATACTAACCTTGAACCTCGTGCCCGCCTTTGTTGCTTCTTAGGCCATGGAATAGAGCAAAAAGGTTATCGTTGCTAGGATCCTATCTTTTGGGAACACCATATGTTCTCATCTCTGTCTACCTTCAAATCCATTCATTCCACCTCAAATCCTCTATTCACTAATTCCTCTACTGATCTTTTTTCCTAGTGACTCTGATGCAGGTTTTTCTTGTGAGCTCCTGCCCCCTTCTAATGTTACAACAGTTCCCGCTGAACAAGCTTCGTCCGTGGATCCACCATATGCTCTCCCTCTGCCTCCTGAGTGTCCAACAAGGGTAAGAAATTCACCTTCTTATCTCCGTGATTATCACTGTTTTTCTACCATACTTCACTTACATGAATCTCAGTCCTATAAAGAAGCCTCTACAGACCCTCATTGGCAGCTTGCTATGAAAGATGAGTTACAAGCACTAAAGAAGACTCGCACTTGGGACTTTGTTAATCCTCCTTTTGATAAGACACTTGTGGGATGTAAGTGGGTGTACAAAATCAAGACTCACACTGATGGCTCTATTAAACGATACAAAACTCGCTTGGTTCCTAGGGGTTTTACTCAAGAATATGGGATTGATTATGAGGAAACCTTTGCTATTGTTGCTCACATCACCTCTGTTCGAACTTTACTTGTTATCACAGCAACTCAAAGATGGACTCTTAGTCAAATGGATGTTAAGAATGCCTTCCTCAATGGTGACTTAAAGGAAGAAGTTTACATGCGACCTCCCTCGGGTTACACTTGTCCACAGAATAAGTTATGTCTTCTACGGAAGGCCTTGTATGGCCTTAAGCAGGCCCCTCGAGCATGGTTTTCCAAGTTCAGCTCTACTGTCAGTCAACTTGGGTTCTCATCTAATCCACATGACTCTACTCTCTTCATCCGTCGGACTGATCAAGGTTCTATGTTACTACTCCTCTATGTTGATGATATGATCATTACTAGCAATGACACCTTAGGCATTACCGATATTAAAAAGTCCTTGAGCCACCAAATCCACCCCTCTTGAGACAAATTTTCGCTTTACACCTACGGATGGTGTTGTGCTTGATAATCCTACACATTCTAAACAATTGGTTGGGGGCTTGATCTACTTAACTGTAACTCACCCTGATATTTCCTATGATGTGCACTTAGCCTGTCAATTTATGATTACTTCGCAATCTACTCACTATGTTGTTATCCTTTACATTCTTCGTTATGTCAAGGGAACACTATTCCATGGGCTTCACTTTTTTGCCTCCGCTCCCTTGATCATCCAAGCCTACTCTGATGCTGATTGGGGAGGCGACCCACTGATCGTACTGAAGCTAAGTATCGGACTCTTCTTAACACCACATCCGAACTTCTTTGGCTACATTGACTCCTTAATGATTTTGGCATATCTCAATCCTCTCCTACTAATCTCTATTATGATAACCGTAGCGTTATTCAGATTTATCATAACGATGTCTTCCATGAATGCACCAAACACATTGAGATTGATTGCCACTTTATCCGCCAACACATTTTGCAGGGTGCTCTTCAACTCATCTCTATAGGGACTCTTGAACAACCAATTGACCTATTCACCAAAGGCTCATCATCCCGGTCGCTTCCACACTCTGGTTTCCAAACTCAATATGTTCTTATCACCACCTACTTGAGTTTGAGGGGGATGTTAAGATATTTTAGGTCAAGTTGTATCTTCTTTAGTTTCTTAGTTCCCATCGTTTGGAACAGTTTTTATCTGTAACTAGTCTATAAATAGGCACACCACTCTTTACAAAATGTAAAGTTCAAAATACAATATAGATACACTATTCAGATATATATTTCTTATTCAGTTTCTCACAATAATATTTCATACATCTTTGTATGTTTTAGTGAGTGTATTTTATCACCAAACACATTGAACCAATATTGTATT
>QANU01075500.1:10008-78047 GCA_003254905.1 Nissolia schottii | reverse complement strand
CCGCTCAGCGGTCTGAGCTTTCTTCACCGCCCCGTTTCCTCTGAATGGTGGCTCTGCTCTGACATTATCTGTCAGAGCCGCTGAGCGGCGTGCAGTGCGCTGAGCGGTGTCAGAGCAGGGTGGCATTGCGGCTGCAGGTGCGGCGGCAGAGCTTCCTTCACAGCTAAGTTTCTTCACTTTGAAGCAAGGTCCGCTGAGCGGTTAGGTCCCATCCGCTGAGCGGTTCCTTCGTGCTAGCCGCTGAGCGGCTTAATTGTCACCGCTGAGCGGTGGGGCATCTGCCTTTGCTTTTCTGCTTCTTTTGTCCCCTTTACTCTTTATTTCCTTTCTCTGTGGGATTTCTCTTTGATCTTTTATCTTGCATCCATCTCTAAAATATTTTATAAATCCTACAAAAAGTGGGGAATTTAATCAGATAATTCGTCAAACTTAAGCAAACAGGTGCCTTTTTAATAGTTGAAATCGCGTACTTTTGGCACCTAACAATTGCCTAGAGAGACATTAAGGAAACATTTGGTAAGCGTCATGAGACAGAAAGTACAAAGATGCATGGACAGCAAAGAAGCATCTCTTGCATCCATCCATTTTGAAGGTACGGGAAAGACGCATCTCTTGCGTCTTAGACATCTCTTTTATATTTTTCTTTTTTAGATGTATAAAAATTAGTTGAAAAATTATCCTAAGACAAAAGCAATTTTAAGTTTTATGTTTCTGTCTCCTTCACCAAACATGTTTCTGCTATATTGTCTCCGTATTTTCTATCGCGAGACGCTTACCTAATAGCCTAGAGAGTCTGAGTAAAAAATACTCTCTAGGAGCCTAGAGAGGCCGTGAGAAAAAAACTAAGTTGTAAACTTGGAGAAGTTTGTGTTCAAGAATATTCAATGATTCTACAAAAGCTCAACTAGAAAGCTGAACCAAGATAAATCTCTTTCTATATCCTTCTTCATCCTTATTTTTTTAATTTCTTCTTCGAATTATTTCTATAATCAACTAATAGATTAAACTTATTAATTGATTAACCTGCATGTAAGTAGCAAAGAATAACAATCCCTGCCTAGGACACCCTTTATATATTGGACGCGATGCGATCAAATGACTTGTCCGTGGTTGAGAGACAAAGTGGGACAACTGTTCACAGTGAATACAATGATTGGACGTGATATTATGAGGTAGGATAGTCTTCCTATCAACCTCTTATGCTGAGATATGTTAGAAAGTGGCTCTCCATCACTCAAGCTTAGTTTAGAAGTGAGATCCATGGGGAGGGAAGTAACTTGCAAACTAAGAAACTTGTCATCTAGCAGGGACATAGTGCATCAGCCAAGGAAATTAAGACTTCAAATTTGCCAACATCGTTCCATTTGAAAGTGGACTACAACAAAGACTTCACAGAAGTAACTTCAACCCGATTTGCACCAGCCATTATGATTTCATCAACATTTACTAATACAAGATGAGTGCACGAAAGTTAACATGTCACTTGCACTACATGCTAGCTATAACTTACTTTAACCATCTTAGTCATAATATGTTTATAATGGAAAAAAGCTTTGTAGCCCGACATTTTCCTTCATATGTGACCAACGAATCTTGTTTTTGATTTTCGTCCCATCACAATTTGACTTTAACCATGATTTGATGTTAAAAAAAATTCAACGGCCAGAAATGACTTCGTGAATTTTTCGTGTAAATTTCTAAGCCATTTAACATTGTTGCTTTACAATTGAGGGGACTTAAACCCCCAAAGTTAACTCTTAAACGACTTAACATCTTATATAGCTTAACTAACTTAGCCATGATATATAACAGATTAGTCTCTCACGTGTTGTGGATGAAAATATATATACTTTGGGGGTGGTGGTGGAAGAGATGAATTAAGAATTAAATTCAACTTATCCCCCTTTAACTATATGAACCACTGAGATTTACTTGAGTAATCGTGGCTTTTACATTTTCAAAAAGCAAAGATATATTTATTATTAATTATTGCTCATGATCACTTAAATTAACCCATCAACAATATACGGCATTGCTTGCCAAGGTCAATAAAAATCTTAAGTATTTCCAAAATAAATCAAATTAATTATTAGAGTAAATGAAATTCAAACTGAAAAAACTTGATTAATCACGTACTTTTAGTTTTTTCAAAATATAAAGGATAGTGGCATCTTTGTCTACAAATCCCCAAAAAGAAAGAAAAATGTGATCAAATGTCCCACCTTACCAACTCTTCCTCTTAGATGCATGGGTAGTGTGGTCAATGTCATGTGAAGCCCATAACTAAGGAGAACATGTTACCATGCAGCTATGGATATGATATACGTACGCTCCTCCCCAAAGTAACACGTGCATGGATTGCATCTAGCGCCGCGCATTAAAAGGAGTAAAATGTTATTTTGGTTTTTAAAAATTATAAGTCTAAATAATTTTATTTCTTCAAATTTAAACTTTAGCATTTTAACTCCTAAAATTATCAATTGTGGATTAAGTTAGTCATTTTAGTTCATCAATATTTACATTTTTATTGATTTATCATATCAAATGAAATTGTTACAATAATTAGAGTTATAAATGAATTGTAACAATCCTTAATACTACATCTACAAACTATGATAGTAGGATCAATCTCTGGTGAGAATTGCATGTTCTCACCCGTGAGAAGACCAATAGTTACTTAACTTAGTGGAGTGCATCTCTGAAATGCTAAAAATTAACCATAGTTACTTAACTATGCCTAATTAAGCTTAAATATAAAAAAAAATTAAAAAAAAATAAAAATAAAAAATCTCTCTTCTCAGTGTACCCTCATTTGCCCATGGTTACTTCATTTCGCATCTGCATCTTACCTAGTCCATACCAACCTCCCTACTTATTCTCTCACTTGCTGCACCTCCGCCAGAAGCACCTCATTTTCTAGCTCAGATTAATCTTATTGATCAAACTCAAGAAAATTTACGTTCAATTTGTCATTTTCTTTGTCCAGAATTTTCCCACATCTTCTACCCTTTTCTCCTCCAAAAACTCTCCATATGTCTTGTGACTTGATCCACCATTTTTTTTTTTAATTTCAATATAAATTCAGATCTTTTCCTTTTGTTACTATACAGATTTTATTAAAAATGGAAAAAATAAATTAGTATTTGCTCTTAGCATGATATGGTTTTTTTGAAGTTGCTTTAATATAGTTGGGGTAATTTGAAATCAATACAGACAATGGTGAAAACTCAAAAAAAAAAAAAAAAATTTGGTAGTGTTTATAAATGTTGTGATTGGGGTCTGTAGCAGGATGATATTTAGGCGAAAAATAGAGATTTTTTAGATAGACAAGTGAAGATAATGAGTCTTAAAAAATAATAAATTTATCAAAAACAAAAAACTAAATTTACTTGTTTAAATTTGTTAATCCCGGTTTACTTCCAACACTGTAAACTTGAGACAACATAAAGAAGAGCTTGAAAATGAAAGAAACATAGAACATTGATTTCAATCAACAGAAGAAAAACGAAGTGGTGGTGTATGGTCGCGGGCAGAGTTGTCACTGATCATGGTGGCCAGCGAAGTGCTCGCAGGTGGTCGCCGGAGGGGTGCTCGCTCGTTGTTGCTGGAATCGCTAGTCATCGCTGTGGGTGGTGTGGTGTGGAATTGTGATTTTGCACTGTCAAAGTGTACGTGGGAAAGGAGATGTAAGAGGGAGATTGGAAGAGAGATATCTGAATGGTTGAAGGAAGAGGAAGAGATAAGTTTAATTGACCATGGTATAACTTAACTATTTTAAAATCAATGTGGACCTTTTAATGTGATATGTCACCTCTTGCTCTCAGAGGAGGGAATAATGATGCCTTGAGCACAGGTTATTGTTGTTCACCTCTAAATCCTCTAAACAAGCGTCTCCGCATCATTATTAAGCTCGCAATATCCTCCAAAGTCTAAACCAGTTTATGTTATAAGCTCTCTATCCAAAAATCTGGTAAAGAGCAGTGTTGGGAGGTCCCGCCCATAACCTGGCGGAGATCAAAACCAATGGCTAAGTGAGAAATCACACAAGCAAAACAAACGCCACATTTTGACCCAAAACTTTAAAGCAATGAGTCTATAATTCCTCCATCTTATAAACTCTCAGTCCATCACTAACTAATGTTGGACTTTTTGTTACACTCACACTTAAAACCCGACAATGTGATATTCCCCTGCTGTAGTTTCTCATTGTTCTGAAAATTCACCATGGATAATGTGAGTGGGCAGTTTATATTTCTAACCATGTTACCCTCAACCTCACTTTACTCAAATGGGTGAATCAGCAAAGATGATCTTAAATTAAAGCTCATGCAAAAAAAAGTGCACCTAGATAGGTTGAGACAAATGGTGTCAATAAGCAAATATTTATGCTCGCTCCTTTTGAAGCTAAACCATATTTATTTATTCACATTCACTGATATTGAAGACGCTCCATAAAAAGAAGAAAAATAAAAAGTGTAATGGGGTACCTAGTAGAAAAGATAACATGAATTACTTAAATGGATGTTAACAAAAAGTTATGACATAAGGGCTACAAATCAATTAGTCCAATATCAATGCCTATAAAACAGATAAGATAATATCATGCCAAATATTTATCCCAAACAAAGAAACATGATGATACAGAGAAATTCGAGAAAGTCATCTATTTGTGATATAGTTCCTGTGATGCTTGAAAAGCTGTTAAGAGTTAAGGGGGAAGAAAAAGAAGGGAAGATATTGTCAAATAGAGAAGAAAAAGCCTATTTAGATCGAGAGGTAGAATTCCAATATGAAAATATAGCACCAAAAACAGTGACAAAGTGAGAATTAAAGGTGAAAGTATAACAGAAATGGCAGCAACATGAATAAGTTATGTCAACCTTATCCAAGCCCACAAGCGAGATGTAATACAAAGCCACCAAGGCAAAGGTTCACAGGGAGACAAATACCAAAGATGAACAAGTTTCTATAAAAGAAATTGTAAGATTTTCTGCATCATTCAATTCATCAAGAAAGTTGAACTTATATTCTCTTTCACTAAATAAAAACAAACAAAAACAAAAAAATTTACTTCAAGAGGGAAGGATAAAAAAAAATAATCCCAGAAGGTGAATAAAAAAAAATATGAAAACCACCGTTGATAGTAACTGGCATAATAATAGGCCAGTTAATGTTTAAGCCTCACAAATAAACTACTAAACTAAAAGATATGGTTCTATGTAAGAACAAGAACAACCACAGAAGAACACATAAAAGATGTGGAGCATCACTTCTCTAGGACAATCGGGAAGTAATGAAGGAAAACATTAATAAAAAAGGTCAATAATACCAGAAAATGTCAAGCCGAATCTTTGTGAACGCCAAATCCCTTCATGAACTCTGAATAACAAACAGTTTAAATAACAAAAGAGAAGGAAAACAGATCAGGAAGATGAATAACGTTTAGGGAAAAAAATTGAATATATACAAATTAACCAAACTATAAAAGTTCTGTGGTCCAAACACTGCATGAAATAAACTCAACAGAATAAAAAAGATTAGAGATAAGCAAAATAGATGACAAAAGTCAATGGAACAAAGAGTGCTACACATTACAGATATTAGGAAATTTAGGATCAGTTCATGCCATGGAATGGTCCAGCCAGGAAGGATTTGTAGCCCCTGAATTTCCTTTCATTGTAGATGACTTAAGCTGGAAATGATGCAGGCCACATGGTTTTAAGGGACCAGCCAAAGGCTTCACTGGAAACGCTGAAGAAGTAAACTCAGAAAACTCTCTCCAAATATGGAGCTGATGCAGAACAATTGGTTGCTGAGATGTAATCTCTTTTATTTCATTTACTCTAGCAAAAAATGTACAAAACTTGCAGGCTTGATCTAATGGCAAGAACGGAACTTGCTTGGCAAAGAGGGTAGAGAGTAAAGTTAGACGATTAGACTCCAAAGTCTAACACAATAAACTTGAAATATTTAATAAAACTGTCATTCAAGATTTCAAGTTGAACATCCAAGTTGCAGTGACAAACAACAGTCAATTTGTTAGAAGGGATGACACATGACTGATTGACTCCAATATTTCCATACAGAGATTCACAAAAGCAACGTAAATATACAATGCAATTGTTGTTCTTTTTCTATACTTGAACATCACAACCAGTACACCACAAAGGAGAAGTTTTCAAAGGTGTCGAAGAATTTGTACATACATCTAATCTTTTTCGGAATCTCATCTCGCTTGTCTTTAACAATATAGGGAGAGGAAAACACACCCCCATTTCTACACAGTGTTTATGCCTTGGCTTAATTCTATTCTCTAAGCTAAATGAGAAATATTGTGGAAATTCTTTCAGCTCCTTCAAATCTCTCCCCATCTCTACGACAAAGTAATTGTATTTTGGCTCCAAATTATTCTTAATACTATAACAAAACAGCTGGGGAAATCTTCGAAACATAGAAGTCGCATCACGGCGAGAAAACCCAATATTCTCAAAGTAATCAATCCTTGGCATAAGCTTCTCTTCAACACTACATGATAGCAAATAGGTGTGCCTGTTTACCTCTTCTATGCCAATACTTTGGAGGAAGTATAGGGTAGGACGAAGTTGCTTATTAACACTGCAGACAAGCAACCTGGGGCGACGGTTTATGACCCTCTTAATATCTGAGATATTTACATGAACCTCGCGGAGAAGGAAGGTAAAGACAGGTATGATGTCTGAGACTCGGGTGGTCAGGATCTCTGGGCACATGCCAACTATGCGCTGAAACTCAATTGCAGTGAAATGCATGGACGCCATGTATTCCACGGTGGATTTAATGTCGGCAAGGGAGGTGGTGATCAGCTTTGGATGATTTTCAATAACTGAGAGAGAGTCTATACCAATGGACTCCAAATAGAGGACTTTTTTTTGGAAACCAGCATTGGGAGGTAGGGTTTGCTTTGGACATCGCCACTTTATAACCTGTGGTACAGCAGAAGCATGAGAAATTAAGCTGATGGCAAATAGTCCATTCTCTTACATTACATGAAAAATATGAAACTAATATGCAGACAAGATGTATTATTGACACACCAGGCTCAACCATGCAGACCCTAATCAAAAACAGAATCTGGCTCAATATCTGGTGCTTGAATCAAATGGGTCTTCGCTATATGAAAGATAAAATCGAAACAATATGCAGATCAGAGCTTCAAAAAGAGTGTAAGTTTCCCCTTAGGAATTTTTTCACTATTACAGCCTTATCACTGTAAGTAATTTTTTGGTCGCATGTTTGATGGATTGCACATAACGATATATCAATAAGATATTCTATGAATGCAAATTTTAATAAACAATGCCCTAATTGAACCATTGATTAAGTTTTTTGACTCCCTTATGGCGTTTTAGTCTTGCAGTTAAACCTAGATTTTCCATTCCCATACACAATCGTTTGCTGTACCAGGGTATAATGCTGCCAGCAAGTTAATGTTTATAACAATCACTAAAAAGCCATTAGCAGGGCTACACAAATTAAAGAAACATGTTCACCACACTAAGTACAAATAAAAAGAACCATCCCCGATTCCGATTCCGATTCCGATTCCGATTCCGATCCCAAGGCTAAGGGTACAACATAAACAACTATTGTGCACCCAAGGAATCATTAAGCATTATAAGATGAAAAGATATTAGTCAATAATTAACAAACGCAGACATAATAGACAGACCAAATTCAGAACTTTGTGCATTTCTGAATAGAAACTTTGCCCATGATACAAAACCAACCGTGTCACATCTTAGAAAGAAATTCAATCAAAAGATAGCTAAATTTTACTAACATTTTTCCCTATGAATACTATTTCAAACTTCAATCCAACATAACCAGCAATTTCTACTTTCGGCACTACACCATATTGATAAGGTAAAAAAAAGCCAACACAAGATTTTAGCACGATCAACCCAACAAAGCAAAAATCATATCCGTTCAAAGGGCATAGAAAATCATCTAAATAAAACAATCAAATGCAACCCCCAAACCCAACAGCATAAGAAACAGTGTATTGCAGAATAAAGTAGGCATCATGCAAAACTTTCAAACCTTGCCAAGGGCAAACGCAACATCTAAAAAAGAAACGCTTATTGCACAAACAAGCAGATACCCACTAAAGGAAAAAAAGAAATCCAAACTTGAGCACCATTAGGCACAATTAAGTAGCACCACCATCTGAGTCATGAAATTGAAAAAACAAAAAACAAAAAGAACTTTTATGGCACAAGTAGAAACACTCACAGTGTCAGCGGCTCTAACAAGGAAGGTGGGTCGTCGTGTGAAGTGGAAGGTTAAGGAGGTAGGGACCCTTGAATGGAAGGGCTTGCAGAGGCCGGTGAAGGATTTGGGAACGGTTGGAGAGGGAGAGAGATCAATGGGGTTCGAGGACAAGAGTGTGGCGGCGGAAGAAGAAGCCATTTTTTTTTTGGTTGGGGATTGAAGCAGAAGAAGGAAGACGTGAAGTGTGGATTGTGGCTGTGAATATTTGGAAGAATGAAGAATGGTGTTAAGAAATGGCGTGTGCTCCCAATTGGAGAAATGGTGGATGAGAAGATAAGAGAATCTATGCATGTCACCCCTTGTGGGGTCATGGCTTCTAATTCTATAAACTTCTATTTTCCAACTAAGACAGGTTCATAGGTGGGGAGGCTTACCAGAGAAATGGGGTAATTATTGTTTTGGTTCTTCAAAGGTAAGTTCGAGTCATTTTATTTTTGAAAATTAAAATTTGACTTATTAATTTTTAAAATTTTAAGTTGTAGGATAAGTTAGTAATTTAGTTTATTATTATTTATGTTTAAGTTGATCTATTATATTAAATTAGATTATGACAATAATTAAGATGGTAAATGAGTTATGATAATATCTTAAGACGACAAATAATTTTGTTAGAGCATATAATATTATAAATGAAGCTATGATAATAATTAAGATTTGTAGTTTCAAGTGTTGTTACAATCTTATTTTTAGTCTCAAGCAGTGTCATAATCTTATTTGCAAACTTGGTTGTTGTAACAACTAAATTTTCAATCCCAAGTGATGGCAAATGAACAATGACCTGAATGATAATAAATTGAAAGACTAACTAGACTTGCAACTTATAATTTCAACGATTAAAAAAATCATATTTTAAATTTTACTAACCAAAGTGATTTAGACATCAACTCCACAAGCCATTTACTTAACTCAGTCACGCGATCCCATTTTTAACATTGCTCAAACCATTACTAAAAATTGTGGTAGTGACACAAAGTAGGGGTTGTGACTCCTCACAAATCTAAAGATTGAAGATAGTTTCATGAGGAATGAATGCTGGTGAAATCTGAAAATCATAAAGTGATAGAGATACCACGACAAATGTCATTGTCCCTCGTCTTGCCTCACTAGAAATGTCATTGAGGAGGACGCACCATTTGTGGATTTTGTCTCAACATGGTTTTTTAGAAGGAAGTTGCGGTTGTTGGTGTAGTGGTCAAAGGATAGAAGTATGGTGGTAGGAGGTGAGAGGTGATAAGCATTGATCTTAGGATGGAGAAGGAACTGATTAAGATAAGAGGAGATGCGAGAGAAGAGGGTGATTGATTTCTTTAGGGATAATTATCAAGCTAAATAATACAGGCAAACAATTAAAATTTATTAGAGACTTAAACCAATTTTATTTTAATTAGGGACTAAAAGCAAAATTTTCTATTTACTATGAACTAAAACTAAAATTTATAATTTATTAAAGACTAAAAATTTATTTAAGAAATTTTTTATAACACATCAATAAGTAAGGTGCCACATAAGCAAGGTTGATTTTAACTTTCGTCTGTCACGTCAATCGACCAAGCTGATGTCATGGATAAATAAAAAAATAAATTTATTAAAAACTAAAACAAAAAAAATATTTATAACATGCTAAAATCAAAATTTGCAATTTATTAGAGATTACAAACTTATTTAACCCTAAAACATTTCATATTAGTGCAAATCAATTCTTTCTTGACCAAACTATCATCATTTTCTTGAAAAATAGGATAAGCAAAAATAAAGAGAAGGAATTATCTTAAGTGAATTTTCGGTCATGTGTTGTCAAATGTCATATTTAAAATTCACCTCATCAATTAATGGTGAGAGATGATGCTTCAAAACACACTACCGAAAATTCCACTTTATATGATTCATTAAAAAAAAAAGGCGAGGCAATTTGATCATTTGAAGGTAAATGGACGGGCCTGTCAACTTGCTCTTCCCCGAGGAATTAACCCCAAAATCTAGTATAATTGCCAGAAGCCTACACTGAACAAACAGTAAATTTAGGAAGCAATAGAATTTTGGAAAAGTGATGTATGATGAAGCCAACACCAAAGGTCCAAGTCTTAAACCAAAAAATACAAGTGGTCTATGAAATTTTTGTCATAAAGGCGACAATATTCATCAAATTATCCAAAAACAGGGAAATGGTCTATACAGCCACTTAATCAGAACCATCGAAGACTTCTCCATCATCAGATAACTCATCAAAATTGTCTGATGTCGAGCTGATAGCGAAGGATACCGCCAATGCCACCAAATCCTTGCAAAATTGTGACCCTTCTTGAGATTTGTTGGTCACAAATTCCAATGAGCATCCGAATTTTTTGTACCCATTGGCAAACCACTCGAGCAAGGGCATCTTCTCCTGAACCTCCAACTCTGTATTGGTGGTTGCATCACGGAAGTTGCTTTGATCAGTCTCTTGTTCCTTGTTCAAGTGCTTTATGACGACTTCACCAGTAGTAGCATTTTTCAGTTGATACCTATTAATATCCAAATTTTCCCATACGATAAGTATTTCCACAACACCCATCTCTAAAGCCTTCAATGTGTCATCAACCCCAAAGACATATTTCCCAGTATCCTGGCTGATCTCCTCAAAATATTTTCCTAGTTGTGTCATCAACATAGTTGTGTTGCTTTTCCATGAGAAGACGAGCAAAACGCAAAGCTGACTGCCCTCCTCTGCCATGTTTCCTTGGTAGATCAACAGTAAATTTATGAAGCACCTAGCGAGTATTGCCACTTAATGTACCAAAAAGGGTTCCATTTCCATCCATAACAATAAAACCAAACTTGCCATCAGATTCTAAAAGCTTATTTAGGGCTTCTGTGTGAAACTTGTTATCACAGAGGTAAAGTGACGCGTTGATAGGCTTGAAAGGTTCAAAATCAATTGACACCTTCTTCTCCTTGCCATCTTCAGTGACAATGGTGCTAGTATAAAGAGCCAAACCATTTGGAGGAACCTTATTATACAGTTTTAGCCTCTGTTGAGCAGAAGTGATGGCTCCCAACACTGATTGCTGGTTCACCCTACTTTTGATATTTGAAGCAGTTCCAAAATCATCACCCAACATCTTAGTGACACGAGATATTTGATCATGCGGAGGCTAATATTATCAGGGAAATCATGCTGGTACCATTACCTCTTGCAGCTTCCAATGCTTTGATCAATTTCTTGATCTTCCGTATCTCAATGTTTTTGTCGGATTCCTGACCGTCAGACATTGTTGGTGATTAACAAGAAAACTAACCTCCACACATAACCACAAATATGGATATATATTTAGTATATGGCAGTTGACGACTAGTCAAGTAACCATCGCGTAAGAGAGAGCTTAAAATCACAAATATTTTAGCACACTTCCTCATAATTGAGACAGAATCAATACAAATTATGAAGGAATGTAATTTATAACAGCGACAAATGCATGTTTAGAGATACCACTCAATAGAAATGTATCCGTTTCGATGATTACAGACTCAACAAGCAGCCATATGCATTAAAACAATAAAGCTTTTATGTTACTAGTGTCACAGCCGAAGATCAGACAAATCTAGCCTTCTAGGCTCTAGGAGCAATCAAAATAATGAAATCATAACATGCACTAAGGTTTTGTTACATATTACATTTTGATTTCATTTTCTCAAAAGCAGAGGTAAAACAATAACCAGGAACTAAAGGAAATATAACTATATCCATGGAAAAAGAACTATAGCTTCACTTAACAGACTTTCTTACACATGCACAAAATGAGACTACACTGAAGATACTTCAACATAACTTTCTAACTCCTTCCTCAGTAACCAAAAATATCAAAAGTTAGCGGCAGAGACCAGTTAAATTGCATTTTTCGCAACATTGAAGTGTTTTTACAAGAGAGCAAGAGGGTGGAAATATCAAAGCAAGCAAAGAGGAATCAAAAACAACAATAATTGCACATATTACCCGATGTTTAACAATTGATTGGATGTTTAAAAAAAAAATCACATTGGTTGGATTCAATGAATAAAATTTGGGAGACTAAGAAGCAAAACCTTTTAAAGTGCAGCATAAATTTCAAGGGCAACTACATGTACACTCATTTATTTGTCTCCATTCAATCATCATATGATATACATAACAATTTGGAGTGCACAAAACTTTTGTACACATATGCACAATCTATATACATGCACAAACATTTTTCACATATAAAATCAAGTCAGATCGGATTTGCGATGCATTAAACAATTACTTTCTCTAAGCATGTAGACTCTCTCTTTACCATATACAAACTTTTCAACTACTAGGAACAATAAAATATGATGAAAATGTAAATGAAAACGAAGATGAATAATAAAACTTTGATACTTACATACACAAACTTTTGACCAATAATGCACAAATTTTTTTATAGACATACACAAATTTTTGAACAATCAGACATGCACAAACTTTTCTATACACATAAACAAACTTTTTGAAAAACTAAAAATAATAGATATGATGAAAATGAAGATGAAAAACCTTTGATTTATAAAGAATAAGATGAAAAAAAAAAGGAAGAAATTGGGAAAGAAAAAAGAAAAAAAAGAGGAGAAATGCATGGAAAGTGGAATATAAAAAGTCATACATTTAAAATAATTTTAGTATAACTTAAAAACCTTTTCATAGTTGATGTTTTTTTTTCCTTCTATTTTTGATGCGTACACGTCGATCTTATATCAATTAAATTCTTAAATTTAAAATCATGTCTTTTTAAAAAAAAAAGGTTTAAAATCATGTAATAATTAAAAAATAAAAAAATAAAACGGCTTCTTCAAACTAGTCCCTAATTTTGTTCTTCAAATAAAAGAGAGAGGAGGTTTTTATAGGGTTTAAAGCTCCCGCTCCCACTTCGCGGATCCGCAATCTTCAAAAACTTCAAAGCTTCAAAACCACGCCGTTTTGTTTTATTTTTGTTTTCAAAAATTGCCCTACCTGAACCCCACCGTTCTGCCATTCTCTGTGTTGAAGCTGCACCCGTAAGAGTTTTGTTCACTGTTTCAATTTCATGGATTACACTCTCAGTTCTTTCTCTATTTTTTTGGTCGATTTGTGGAAAAATGTTGTTTGGGAATGCATTCCTGAAAGTTTAATTACAGATTTTTTTTTTCTTCTTTTCTCTCCGTTGTCTTCTTTTTTTAGGGCATCGTTGTAAGTGCGGTGTTGTCACAATGGTCTCTCCGAAGCAGATCCTAGCCGTACTCGAGTCAGCGCTTCTGGGCACTACCCCTCCCACGGCGGCGCAGCGAGTCGAACTCTTGCACGCCATTCGCACTTCTCTCCGTTCGTTCCAAAACCTTTTATCATATCCTGTAAGAGCACATTCCATTTGTTCATTTCGTAATTTTCTCGTTATTATTGTTTGTGAATTTCGTCCACTTTTCATTAATCTTCGAGGGATTTGGATCGTGTAGAGTGAGAAAGTGAGGGTGTGATGGGACCTACACAATGCACTTTATTCAAGTCCCTCACTTTCTCACTTTAGAAGGATTCTCTAGCCCAAATCCAATTTTGGAGAGCGTCGAAGTATTTTTTTTTTTTTTTTCATTTGCTATTTCTTGTGTGTGCTTTGTAGCCGCCGAAGCCGTCTGATCGAAGTCAAGTGCAGTCAAAATCAGTTAGGCTTCCGGATTCTCCGCCCATCTCTCTTGATGACCAGGATGTCCAGATTGTGAGTTCCCATTCTTTAATTCTCTGCACTTTATGCTAGTCTGAGCTAGTTGCACTTTCTATTACACTTTTGCTGAATGCTTGTTATATGCCTTCTTTTGTTGTGCTAGTGTTGTATTAGTTTGACCATAAGAACCGTGAAGCGAAACAAAAAGCTGTGGACATATAACAAGAACGAAAGATAGTTTACTTTCCTATGTTAGATCTCAATTGTAAAGGGAAGCAAATCATGGCAAACCTAGGCTTATAAATTCTATGTATTTGTGTTATTGTGTATTTTATGTCCAATATGTGTTTTCCTTCGACAAAGTGAAGCCCCTTATGATAATATTACATTGTGACTAATGCAATCTAAAAAGCACGGACACACTAGCTTACTGGCTTGACCATGTGTTCGGCGTGTTAAACACAAAGACTCAATGGACACAAATACAACATGCGAATGCACATGTCCAATTAAAGAAAAGTAATTTTTTCGTCTTGAACAAAGTTTGGACACATGTCAGACAACTTGGATACATTTTTTAAAATAATTTTTTTTTCTTCTACTTTATTTGACCAACTCAGATATTATGAAGTTCAACCCAACACCAAACTTCAGACCACATCATCTATGTTTTGGAGAGTGTGTTCTGTCATTGAAAGAAATAAAACTAATTTATAGATAGTCACTTTATTTTTTTTTTTTGTNAGATAGTCACTTTATTTTTTTTTTTGTACATGACTATGTTTATTATGTTTATCTCTTGCTTTCACATGTGCACATCTGCACCAAATAATCTGGCGCTTGGTGGAATTAGTATACATACATATATATACCCTAAAACAGCATTAATGCCTATAATAACTTAATGGGGGTGGGTTTTAGTCAGTAAAAAAAAAGATAGAATTATAATATAAATGAAAACTGAGTGGAACAGAATGGACTAAATTTCCTTCCAGCTTTTGAGTTTCTTGTCTTTGTGTATTTGACCTTCTCAATGTTCTTTACACTCCTTTATTTAACGCTGGCAATTCAAATTTGGTTTTACATGTATATATTGATGAGATTGATAATAAATGATTTAGGTAAGTCAGCTCATTATAGTTTAATATTCTCTACTTGCAATAGTGCAGCAATTTTTCTATCTTAAGTTTGGAGGCCATAATTCATTTCAAGCTTTACGTCTAATAGTATGTTGATGTTGGGAAATGTGTTTTAATTAAATAACATTTTTATCTTTTCTTGTGTGGTTTGTGTTTTACAATTTTTTCCTTTGTCCAATGACTGTTTTAGAAATTGAATTTTGGGTTTTTCTTTTCTAGTTTCATGGGGTTCCTTTGTCTTAAGGATTTCATTGACATTGACTTACAATATAAATGCAATATTATTCTTGGTACTAACAACATTGCTCATATTGGAGATAGGAGTGTTCTTCGTGGGCGGAGTTTTGGGGCAGTTTCATTAAGCTATCATACACATGTTTATAGGTTCCCATCCTTTTTCTAATATCTGCTTTTATGAATCATAGGCACTGAAATTGAGTGATGATCTCCATCTCAATGAAGTTGATTGCGTTCGCTTGCTTGTATCGGCTAATCAAGAGGTATATTCTTGCTGTTGCTACACACGCACACCCACCAGCAATCATTTTTTATCTTAAAACTATAAATTTTAATTTGATACTTGATTGCATGATGGTTATTACTTCTTCATTTTTAGAATTGAACGAGAATTGAACTAAACCATAGTTTGAAACTTGATTCTATAAGGAGAATAGTTAAAAAAGTTTTTAAAGTAGGAAGTGATATAGAGAGTAAAAGTGGTTTAGGATATATTTTTTCGATACCCTCATTTCTTGTAAAGGTATCAATACTCTTTAACATGTCCCATTTTCGTTAAAATAAAAACCAATGTTCTCAAATTTGGACCTACTGTCCAGTCAAACTGGGAACCGGACCATGGTTTGGCTAGGTGCTGAAATGCGGAAATTCAAATGTTTGCAAATAAGCGGACAAACCGGTCAATGACTGGTGAACCAACTAAACTGCTGTCTGTTCAAACAGTGAGCGGTTTAGTGACACTGTGACCCACCCTTGTACAACCTCTCTATCAGTCCCTCTTCCTCCCAGCTTAATCACGCAAAGGTGAAACACAAGGTGGAGCTTTGCAGCATAGATGAGGTTGATCTTGTCCTTGTTGTAGAGGTCAAAGGTGTCGCAGAGCTATGAGCTGCCGCTGCCGTCATTGGTGGTGTCTGAGCGACACAAGGCGGCAAACTCAATGAGGTTGATGAAACCCTCCCAGTGTGGGTGAGTAAGGTGGGGACCTTGTGTGTTGTTTTGAAGAGATGAAGAAGTAAATACGAAGAGGAGAAGCAAAACAGGTGTTAGAGGTGTCATTGGCTTTGTGTTTGACGTTGAGGTTATGAAGTGGATGGAGGAGTATTGCGTTTGAGATGCCATGTACTTTTGCACCAAACAGAAGCCAAACACCTAATCCTTTCTCACAAGAATTTCTTGTCCAAATATCTGTGATTAAAGGTGCAAGAGTTATGCTCCAACCCAACCAAATGATAACATAGACTTCACATTGCCACAAAGATTTGACTTCCTCCTCTTGAAACCAACAAAACTATTCATCAAGAACTGATCCAAAGTTCTAGTGTACAGTGTACACCCACTCACAAAAGTTACCAAACAAAGCATTCTATAAAAAATCAGGCATAGAACGATGCAAAAAAATATGTGAAGTTGATTCCGAGTTTGCACCACAGTACACACATATTAGGGGAAATAATCCTGTGTGGCCTTTGATCCTGCAACATATCATTGGTTTATTTCTATTTGTATTCATTGAATTATTAATTTGCTTTATCTGTAGTGGGGCTTAATGGGAAGGGAACCACTGGAAATTCTTCGACTTGCAGCAGGACTCTGGTATACAGAGAGAAGAGATCTGATTACATCCCTTCATTTGTTGTTAAGGGTACTTTCTCGCTATCCAGGCCATCATTACAGTTCATCTGGGCATTAATTTGGATATTTAATTTTTTTGTTTGCTTATAATAACTTTTTGTTGTTTCGTTTACAGGCTGTGGTGCTTGATCAGGGACTTGAGGATGATATATTGCTTGACATTCAGAAATATCTGGAAGATCTCATCAATTCTGGACTTAGACAGAGGTTGATTTCACTTATCAAGGTTTGCACTGAGAGAAGTTATTATTTTGGACCTTCCTGATTAAATTATGATTTCGGAAAAAATCTCCTAAAATTTGTATTATTTTATAATTGCCAGTTGCAATATGAGAATTTACAGCTATTTCATCAGTTTGCAGAATGCTTATTTGTATGTAATATAGTATGTCTTATATAATGTCTTATTATTGTGGTTTACATTGGTTAAGCTGAAATTATTCGACTGGATATTAGCAATTAATATTTAACATTTTTATTTAAAAATATTTGTGCCATATTTGGTTTTAAATTGATTAATTTCTTTAGGGAAAACTTGGTCTTTTTTATATAAGCACTATGTAAGATTTTGATTATAAGCTATTTTGGACACTAAATTGGCCTATTCGATGACTTAAAGATGTATTTTTTATGATATAGAAAATTGAATCACATGCTCAATGATCCTGCTTGTATTGTCAATGTACATTCATAATTCTTGTCATTGTCTTGCTGTTAATAATTAATGAATGATATCACTGCGTAATGCAATTGTTTCTCTGCTGATCTTGGCTGCTTATACGTAATTATGCATTAGGCTCACATTCATTGCTTGCTTTGCTCTGATATTGTGTGTGCATATTGCAAAACTTAAATATTTTAGGGTAACATGATTAATACACTATCTTCAAGCACAGTCAAGGTTTTCAAACTCTCGAGTTTAAGCAAACTCGCGGAGGCGCCGTTAACTCGACTCTAAACTCGGATCGTAAACTTTTACGAGTTTAACTACTATTAAAATATTATAAAAACAATTTATAAAAATATTTTATTAAAAAATAAAAAATTTAATACATTTTTTTAATTATGAACACAACACATTATCAACAAATTAAGCACGAGTTCATTGAATTTGGCAATCAATTTTGCAATAAACTAATAAAAATTTCAACGCTTCAGTATAATTACTTGCAGAGTGTGTGTATATATATATATATCTACCAAGTATTTTATAATACTTATGTGCATATTTATTAAACTTGGTCTAGTGGTCGATTCGGTTGCATCACCAGTTCAATAGTTGAATTGAATTTAAATAAATAAATATATAATATTTAATTTAATGCAATTAACTATCAAAAGTATTGAATATATTTAATTAGTGCCTAGAACCACAATGGTGTTGTTAGCCTGGTGGTTACTGATTGATTTTTACAACCAGCCAGTTTTGGGTTCAATTTCCACAAGTGACTTTCTTGAATTATTTGAAGAAATGTAAGGAAAAGAATAATTGATATATAGATGATGCAGAATCGAACCCAGGACCTATGCACCCACCCAAACTATCACTAAGTTATCAGCTTTTACATGTTCATTTAGCGCATGTGTTAATATATACTTTTTCAAAGTTTCGTAGCTTGCCCATCAAACTCGTGAACTCAGCCACAAACTCGTGATTTTGACCGAGTTTGCCCGGAGACGAGTTTGTGTTTGAGTTAGCTTAATTTTGAAACTAAACTCTCGGAAACTTGTGTTTAATAACCATGAGCACAGTATTGCCAAGTGTTGTTCCTTTGTATTAGTCTTCATTAGAATATCTAATTTATGTTGTTGAACTGTATATTCTTCTTTGGATGAAGTAAGCCATAGTGGAAGCACGATTTTATATTGAAGCTTGAACCTAAATTTGTTTTTTATGTAGAATTTGTTTTGTTAATGTAGGAACTCAATAGAGAAGAACCTTCTGGGTTGGGTGGTCCTCAGTGTGAGCATTATGTTCTTGATTCAAGAGGTTCTCTTGTGGAGAGGCAGGCGGTGATTGCTAGAGAAAGACTTATTCTGGGACATTGCCTTGTCCTTTCAATTTTGGTTGTTCGGACAAGTATGCATGGTAGCTTTTCATGTTGATTGTTTCCTGATAGCTAATGTGACTGCGGAAGTCCTATATGGTCTACTGTTTTATTTTGTTGCAGATTATTACTATTGAATCTTAATTTATTGAGTATCAGGCGTGAAATGGCTATGGCAATCTCTGTTTTCAGGTCCAAAGGATGTAAAAGATATTTTTTGTGTTTTAAAAGATAGTGCTTCTGAAGTTAGTGAGAGCAATGGCACGGTAAAACTTCAGGTGCATTTTTATACCCACCGTTGAACTAAATGTTGTATTCTCTTTTTCATATTGTTTTATGGTGAAGTGGAGCATTAGAGTTAGGGTTTTTAAATTTTCATACACTGAAACTGTTAATCGCATGCTTGTGTTTAAGAAGCTATGCAAGTGATGCAGTTTATTTATTTACCGCCTTTTTGGTTTCTGATGTACTTTGAGGTGCACTGTGGCATAGTGAACTGTTGGACTCTAATGCTTTTTGTGTTAACTTTATTTGTGATTTCAAAAAGCATTTTCTGTATAATATTGTGTTTTAGGGTAAACAAGTTATTTAGTAGGACTTCGTTTTATGACTTTTCTCTCCAAACAAGCAAGAGAAAAAAATTTCTCGTTTTCTTTCTCTATTTCCTCTTCTGATAGAACATGATCTTTTGTCTTTCATCTTGTCATCAACAATAGATAGGGGTACATGAGTGGCGTTTTTTTTAATTTTTATTTTTAATTATTATAAATTTTTAAATCTAATACGCCCCCCAATTATTTGTTATGCTATTTTTATATTTCCTTGGTCAAAATTACACAATTAGATTAGCATGGTGAATTTTATTTTTTTAAAAAAAAGATTAGGTTCGTGTATGTCCTTTTTTTTGTTTTTATTTTATTTTTGTAACAAAGAAAGTAATAGTTAAGCTTGGACAGTTTGATAGTCTGTGTCTTTGTGCTACCATGTAAGTATCAGGCTTTATTTGCTTTTCTCTGACACACAGGTGTCTTCTGCTTCTGAATTGTTTTTTTTTTCTCCCTTCATAATTTTTACACTTTTATGTTATCGCAGATTACCTTCAGTCTTCTTTTTGCTCTTGTGATTGCATTCGTATCGGATGGTTTGAGTACGGTGCCTGATAAAGCATCTATCCTATCTTCTGATGCTTCCTTCAGACGTGAATTTCATGAGCTTGTAAGATGCAAGATAGTTGTGTTTTCACCTTTGAAAACTTATTGTTTATTAGCTATTTGGTGCCAATTTGGGGTATTGTTGTTGTTAACTTCATTTCGTGCTTAAGGTAATAGCTTCTGCAAATGATCCAACAGTTGAGGGCTTTGTTGGTGGCACAAGGTTGGCTTGGCTGGTACATTTGATGTTAATTCAAGATGGTGTTGCAGCAAGGGAGACTGTTTCAAGTGGCTCCTCAAATGAAATGGGTTATCTAAGTCAATGCTTGGAAGTCATTTTCTCAAATAATGTTTTTCAGTTTTTACTGGATGAAGTTCTTCGTACTGCAGCATACCAGGTTCATTTGCGATGGCACATCTTGTTTTTGTTGGTTTTTTTTTTTTTTTGGGTTCTTTTACATATACGAGAATAAATTCATTGATATGGAGGAAAGAAAATTATAAGGACTTAGATAAGGATCCTCCATGGGAGAAAAAGGGGAAATAAAACAACTAAAAAGTGAACATGAATGGGGTAATGTTGCCCAATTCGTTTGCATAATTGTCAAGGAAATCCCTTTAAAATTCAATTTGCTTTAACTTCTGAAATAGTTATGCTATGCTTTAATTAGGTAAATAAACATAAAAAGTATTTCCTAGAGTAAGGAGTGTGTGCGTATTAAATATATGTAATTAAGAAAAATATATTTGGTCCTTTTTTCTCACTTATTCAAGTTAGTCAATAATTTCTTTACAGTATTCAAATTTAGTTAATTTAATTAATATTGTATTATGCGGTTTTCAATTTTGCCTATTTTTCTGTTTTAGACCTTGATGTTCGCTCTGGGAAAATTGAGATTGCACCTTTTCCCCATTGTGCTCTGATGAGATAAACTATGCTTTGGAATTTGGATTGCTTTGTTTAATCATTAGAACATAATGTTCTGCAAAAGTTTGACATTGTTATTTTGATCAAGTTAATGTATTCAGTTTTGCTTTTAGGACTATAGGAATAAAACTATTGCATTTTAGATTTTAGATATCAGTTTTTGCTGAAATATTAAAATCTTAGTCTCTGTGTTAATTAAATTAACCTGCTAACTGCCAATCTGTTACATTATCCACATTAGATTTAATATAGTAACTTGTGCTATGGTTTGAGGGTGTAGATTCAAATTCCACTAGGAAATCTGAATCAATCCGAACCTATTTAAATCAGATTGAGTTGTTTTAGTGAAATTATTTTTTTATTTAATTTTTATATGATATGAATTAACAATTCGAAGTTCATCAAATTAAATTATTTGCTAAAGTTTTTATAGTATCTTACAACTTTAAAATCTAAACCAATTATCATAATTGATATTAATATCTAACCCTAACATGTTAATTATGCAATAAAAGATTTGAACAAAAATCATGAATAGATTCAAAATTGATGAGGAAATTAAAAGAACTGATAGATAATTAGAAATCTAAAATATTAAGTTATGATGTGATAAGAATATGAGTTGTTTCAATATTAAAATATTATAGAGTATATGTATATGCATATGTATAGGTGGATAAGTAATATATATTATGTGAAGTATCTCGTATATGTGTATATAAACAAGTATTAATGATAGGTTATCAGTTCGGTTTGAATTTGTTTTATAGACAACTGATAATTGAACTGAAACGATTGGTTATATGAAACAAGAGAATGGATCCTCTCATGTGTATTTTTCACATGACAAGATTATGTGTAATCTTTCACCATCAATTTTTTCATTGCTTATGTCATGTATGAGTTCCACCTTTTAAATTGAGGGTGGGAGATTACACATGGTCTTGTCATGTGAAAAGTACATATGAAAGGATCTATTTCCATCAAACAAATGCATATCAAAGATACCAAACAACATATTCCATAAATAAGTCACAAAGTAGTGCGAAAACAAATGTGGTATAGTTCAGAATTCTCATCACACATAACATGGACATTGGGAGAATTAGTGCTGCGTGGCCTTCAAATTTGCAACATATCATTGATGTTAATTCTGTTAAGCACAAATGTCTAAATAATGGTTTTAACTTAGAGGGAGCTTTAAACTTTAAAATAGGTTTATCAACGTGGCAAGAGGTTCTATTCAAGGGATGTATTAGGAGTTGATTACAAGAAAACAGCTCGGTTGAATCATGAGATTGATATCATCACTATGACAACTTTTGTTTAGTGAGACAGGACATGAAAACAGGGACATAGGGACAAAAATTATGTTTGTTTACTGAGACAAGAACAAAAATTGGTGTCCCAGGACAGAAAATTTGTGTATTTTCAGTATCTCCAATTTACTTGAGACAGAGATAGAGATAGAAATTTATGAATTTTGATTTTCAATTTTACCCATGACATACTTTCTTATTGGCTATTTTGCCCAACAAGTCCAACCACTCACCACCATAATCACCACCACCTCCGCCACTGTGGCCACCACCGCCACACCACCACCTCTGTCACCAACGTGACCACTACCACCAGACCCACCACCACCAATCGCAATCACCACCAACGTGGCCGCCACCACCACCGTGGCCGCCACCACCACTAGACCCACCACCACCTCCGCCACCAACGTGGCTGCCACCGCCATACTCACCATCACCAATTGCAATCACCACCACCTTCGCCACCAACGTGGCCACCACCACCACCAAACCCACCACCAACAACATCAACACACAAAACAAGTCGAGGGAACAAGGAAGAAGGAGGAAAGAGGAGGAGGGACATGTTTTTTAATGTCTCATACCACAACCAAACAAGATACAGATACAATAAACTATTTCTTGTAGACCATCACCAAACATAATACAAGACTGACTTTTAGTCATGTCTCAGCAACCAAACGCAACCTATGAGCTAGAAGACTATTGACAAAATGAAGGAAACCCAAAATGATTATTAATTTTGAAAACTCCTCTGCTGTCTAGATTTAAAAAAAAAAAAAAGAATAAGTGGATTCTTGCAAACTTAAAATATTATGGATAAGAGAATCGTGTAAAAAGTATAAACAACAAAGACATTGAAGGACTTGAAGGGTTATCCCTATTCTAGTACAATATTCTTCTTGGGGACAAAGATTCTCTAAAGTGAGGAGTTCACTTTAGAGGGTAAAGTGAGAGGTTTCACCTTTGGATCAATAAAATGTAAATGAGTTCCACTTCTCATTTTAAAGATCTAAGGGTGAAACCCTCTCACTTTACCCTCTAAAGTGAGATCATCACTTTAGAGAATCTATAGTAGAGCTGTTTTAATTATATATTGAATGCAGCTTTTCGTGATTATATTGCATTGACATGCTTTTGAGCTAGCTGCTTGTTGACTCAACAGAACGAAGATGAAGACATGATCTATATGTACAATGCTTATTTGCATAAGCTGATTACCTGCTTCTTGTCTAACCCACTTGCAAGGGACAAGGTTGGTTGATTTTTCCCTCACCTTTAATATAGAACAAGCTAATTTGGTGGATGAAATGCACGACACTGGCTGGGGCTTGATTTTGACTGCTCATTGTTGGTTACTGTATTTAGCTTCGGAAATCTTATATGGCTATAGAATCTGCAAATTGTTGTCTGAGTTGTCATGATGGGAAGTTCTTGTTCTTTTTAACTTTGATACTTTGCTCCCCTGCCCCATTCTCCCATTCCCTTTTACTCGTGTTGGCCAACATTCACCTTTTTCTGTATCTGTAGATGATGGAATACCCAGTCGCTCACATTTCATATTTTCATTTCTTGATGGCTTTAGAAAGCAATTGCAATGACTATTTTTGTATTGTTTTATGGTTGGGATTTTAGGCTAAGGACTATAATTCATACATTTGGCCTGAAAGTTGTATGGTTGCTGAATATGCTTTTAGCTCTTTTCTTTTTTGTCTCTTTTCAATGCCTTGTTAAGCATTGCCAAAAACCAATGTTTCTATTTTGTTTTGTTGTTTAGCCTAAATAGATTTCCTTATGTACTTGGTATATAATTTTGCAGATAAAAGAATCCAAGGAGCGGACTATGAGTCTGCTTAGTTCATACCGGGCTGTTGGCTCACACGATTTTGCACAGGACAGTAGCTCACGTTCTCATGGCACTGAAATGGGCCATTTACCATTTAACTCAATCTTGGACTTTGTGAGCGAAATTTATCAGGTTAGTTTGACCAAATGGCTATTAAATATATGAAATATTGGCATTCATTTCTGAAGCAAGCAATGCATGTTTTGAATAGATATGAAGATTCAAATGATTGATATTGATTTGTCGCTGCTGTTGGTGATCCTTGTTCCAATTGATTTTACAAATTTATTTTACATATCTAATAAATTAAAGGCAAACACATATAGCTAATTTAAGAATAATAAACTTGAAAAATAAACTCATAATAAGTATCTGTCTCTATCACCTTAACTTTAAAATTAGTGTCAATCACAATCAACTCAATTAAGGCACAATGGATTAACCAGAATCACCTATAATCTTCAGAAGGAACCAGAGCTCTTGTCTGGCAACGATGTGTTGTGGACATTTGTAAATTTTGCTGGAGAGGACCATACAAATTTCCAAACGCTTGTGGCTTTCTTGAATATGCTGAGCACCTTGGTAAGGATGTTTCTGATTGACTTTAAATTTGATATTTATTCTTGCTCCGCTCCTTTAAGTCTGGAATTTTTGGGCACTCCTTTTCAGGCTTCCAGTCAAGAAGGTGCTTCAAAGGTTTATGAGCTGCTTCAAGGTAAAGCGTTCCGCTCAATTGGGTGGAGCACTTTGTTTGAATGCCTAATAATTTACGATGAGAAATTCAAACAGTCTCTCCAAACTGCTGGAGCAATGTTACCTGAAATTCAGGAGGGGGATGCAAAAGCACTTGTGGCATACTTAAATGTTCTAAAAAAGGTTTAACTTCATCAGTTTTCTTATTTTAGCTTATATTGGATTCAGTTGTATTTTACTCCTGTTCTTAAACTTGTCATTCCTAAAATTAAAATTGGTTCAATAATTCTGAATCCATGAAGGGAAGGTGTTCGATAAAGAGAAGTCATTTTTCTTTTGTTTCTTTGTTGACATTGTTCACCGAATATTTTAGAGTGAAACATTTTAGTCTTAAAAAAATGTTAGTCACTTGCAATTTAATTCTTGATTTAAGTTCTATTAAAATCCAGTTTTAATTCTAATGTGAAATCTTTTATCCGGACTACGCTTCTGAATAGGATTAATACAAATGATGTTGCTGACTTGGATGCCTGAAACAGTCATTTCCCGTAATACTTGTGTTGTGTGCACGAGCAATTTGGAATCAGTTATACATCTGCTTTTATTAAGCTCGATTGCTAATTCTTTGTGGAATAGGCTGTTTAACGTTCATGGGGAAGAGTGATTTGTTCGAACTCCCTGGAAGCTTTTTTGTCAATATGTTTGAAAGATGAAAAAAAAAAAGTCAAGATCCTGTGGAACTGTGCAGTTTTGCAGTTCTGGGGTACATTTAATAAGAAAGAAATGCCTGGATTTAATCAAATTGTTTTAGTTTCTTTAGATTTTGTTTTGGTTGTGTGATAGAGTAGTGTACTTAGCTTCTATTTGGTGGTCAGCTAATAGGTGCTCTGAGGGGGTTTCTGTTACTCATTTACTTAGGGATTGCGGTGCCATTGCTCACTGTTATTCTTGAGTTTATTTTGTGTGTTCTCCATAGTATTTGTAAGAAATCTTATCCTCCTGATTTGGTACTTCTTAATGAATTTCTTCTTATATCAAAAAATATATTACGATCCAATTCAAATAGTAAAATAGTATTCAAACTTGTTTAATTGTACTCCTTCAGCTCTCTCTGATAGGAACAACTATGTAACAAGTTTGATTAATTCATGGGCTGAATCATACATGCAATTTAATCAGGGACTAAGTTTATGGGCTGAATCATACATGCAATTTAATCAGGGACTAAGTTGCGAATTCTGAATAAAGTAAATTTTGAAGAAGTAAAATACCACTTTACTCAGTTATTTTATTCTAATCCATTCTAGTTTGATGTTGTTTCTTCCATTTAAGGGTGCCTCTTCTTTTTACTAATGGGATAAAAACAAATTGAAAAAAATTCGAAGGAAAAGGTTGCAACAGGTCGATTCATGCACTGTTCTGAAGCTTAAGCTGTAAACTCTCGTGGTGGAAATTGTATGCTATGGTGAGAGGTGTGTCTGATAGATAGGATTTTCAATAACCTAATTTAATGTCGGGTTATGGATTTATGGGAGATACTAGATAGATTAATTAGTACCATTTCAGGTTACTTTACTCACTCTATAATTTAACTGGGTTAAGTTTCTATATCAGTGCACCAAGGGGTGACCCCAAATGTTGGGCGTATTCACATTTTTGTTGATTAATCTCAACCTGCTGTGGCTTAAACTGTAATGGTTGTCTTTTGCAGCTCTTTCTATGTAGGCTCTCCATTTTTAATTTGGATGGTTTTGAGTTTGACTTAAATCCATTGAAGTATAAGAAAATTTTCTCTGTTAAAAAGCTTATGTTTGCATGTTGCATTTTCATACTGGCCAGAAATCCTTGGTTTAAGTTGCTTTATGCAGAGTCTAATGTTTTTTTGTTGGATTGGACATTACTTTTTCATTTATCTTTCAATTGAAAGGAACAATACTTTTTACTGGCTATTTGTCTTGTATATACAGGTTGTTGAAAATGGGAACCCAATAGAAAGGAAAAACTGGTTTCCTGATATTGAACCACTGTTCAAGCTTCTTGGTTACGAAAATGTACCTCCTTATCTTAAGGTATGATGGCTGTATTGCAATGTTCTTGTCGGATGGTTAAAAAGTAAAAAAATGTAATTTTTGATTTTGTTGAGAGCTAGGAGTTCCGAGTGTAATATTTGCATTGTTATTCTGATCAATATATGTGATGGAATATAGGGTGCTCTAAGGAATGCAATTGCCACATTTATCCGTGTCTCTCCAGTGTTGAAGGATAGCATTTGGACCTATCTTGAGCAATATGATCTGCCAGTAGTTGTTGGGCCTGATGTTCAGAACAGTCAACAATCCATGGCTAGTCAGGTGGTATATCTGTCTTATATAAATGAGTGTTTTTTTTTTTTTTTTACCTGCTCAGAAATTTTGTTCATAGAAACTCTCAGGAATCATGTAGAAACTCAAGCTGTTAGCTGCTACGTCAGAAATGATTTATTCTTTTATATCTCTAACACACCCCCTCATTGGAAAGCCATTGGGCTTGAACTATGGAAACAGTACATGCAAAACATAACGTAATGTTAAAGCTTGTCAGAAAAAAAGGTTTTCTGTTGATTTCATTTGAAGAGCATGTGCATAATATTGTATTGACTGCTGTATTTTAATTTTCATTTTCCTTTATGTTACTTAACTTTTGTTGTATTTGCTTATTATACATGAGATAGAGTATAGGTTATAACTCTTGATTATTAATTTATTAATAATAAATGTGCATAATTTTTTATTTTTGAACATATGTATAGAGGTCATCCCGCTATCTGGGGTCTCGCTATAGCATCTTGGGGTTGGTCAGTTTGCACTGCTATCCAGGATTGAATACTATTAGCTAAATGTTGCATAGATAAAAATACTGCATTGGATTAGTGAACATGCTAGGCAAAATATGATAATTAATAATGATTGCATTATAGAGAAAGTTGGGGTAGCCTCCTATCAAAGAAAATATGGTAATATCTCACCTTAGGTGCTTTGGTTATACTAGTAAGAAGAGTAGATTAGATGGAGGTAGAGGGAGACCTGGAAACTATTAAGGAATTAAGTTTAGATGTTTGGACTACAGACATGGTTTATCATGGGATATAATTGTGTTTTTTGATCTCTGTTACTGAGCTCACCTGGTTGGTTACAGCTTTGCTGTTGCTGATGGTGTTGTTGTCCTTCTGCATTTAGCAAAGTAGATACTTGCTATAGCCAATAATATAGGCATTTGACTGTATAATGGCCTTGTTTTCTGTTAAGCACCTGCAATTCAGAAAAAAATTCTCAAGTACCTGTAATAAATAGGGTCCTTCTTCATCCTCCAACTTTTCTCTTTTGATTTTTCTTTCTCCTTCATATGCTTCCTCCACTTTTTATTTTTCTCATCTTCTTGTCCCTTTAACTCCTTCACAATGATATACTCTCTCTTTTTCTTATGTACAAGAATACTTATAATTCTCTGACAGGTTTATGATATGCAATTTGAATTGAACGAAATCGAAGCAAGGAGAGAGCAATATCCTTCGACTATATCATTCCTCAATTTGATAAATGCTCTTATTGCAGAAGAAAGAGATTTGAGTGATAGAGGGCGAAGGTAGTAGTCACTGTATATTTCTAATCTTTCTTGTAGTTTTTAATATTTACTTTTCCCTCTTGCTTGCATGCTAATGTCAAAATTTGTTTATTACTTTTCAGATTTATTGGCATATTTAGGTTCATCTATGATCATGTTTTTGGGCCATTTCCTCAAAGAGCGTATGCTGATCCTTGTGAAAAGTGGCAGTTGGTTGTTGCTTGCCTTCAACATTTTCATATGTGAGTGCTTCTTTTTCTTTGATTTGAGAAATAATTGCTTTTAGCCCTTTTTGTCTTTGATGTAACTCATAACTAATAAATTGCTTATTTTGTCTAATCTAATTTTTCTGAGTTGAAACCGATATTTGTAATTTAAACTATGAACAAGTTGTGGTAAACCCTAAACTTTATCTCATTTAACACATTGGACAATGTAAACGCATTGGATGAGGAAGTAATTTCTTTCTTTTAGACCTTTGGGCCATTTAAGTGATTTGTGTGATCCATAAGTACTATCACTTCATTCAGGCCTTTTGGCAATATGTTGCAGGTTCGAAGGTCTCACAAGGGTATTTCCTCTAATATGTGTTATGTGTTGTGCTAGTTCTAAATTTGTTCCACATATGGTTTTGCGCTATTTTGTAGCTAAATTTCTTTGTTCTTCTTCATTTAATATTTTTGGTGAGTTTTGGGTTTGCCATAGATTTTTAGGCTAGTTCGTGTTGAATAGTTTTATTGGTTTAGGAAAAGGAAAGAAGGCAAACCTTTGTGGTAGTGTGCAATCTATAATACTATTTGGTGTATTTAGTTGAAGCATGATTCTCGTGTTTTTTGACAAATTTTCGGCCAAGCAAATTGTTACATACCCTAACAACCAAGAATTAGGAAAAGAAATTACTGAAGAAAGGAAGAAAACATGGAAGATTCCACCATTACCTTTCAGTTACAGCAGAAAGATAAAATGATAAGATTAAATAAAATTAAGATTAGACAAAATTAGGATTAGACAAAATTAGGATAAAAATTAGATAAAGATTAGGATTAGAATTAAATAAGACTAGATAAAATAAGATAGGAATAGATTAGGAAGAATAGATGAGAGATTAGAAGGCTATAAATAGCAGAGGGTAGGGGAGGATAGAATCAAAAAAGATTTGGGAAGTCACAGACCACACAAGGAGAGATCCAACCTCTCGAATGTTGGCCATTATTCTTATTTAATTTTCTTTTCAATAAATCAGTCCCTATTATTATTTTGTCCGTTGTCCTTATCGGTGGTTCGGTACTAGTTGTTACAACTGTCATCAAAGCACGCTCTTGGGACGTCCTGTGGATGGTGACTTCTACTCGCCAAACTTCCGCAATGGAAACTAGGATAGAAGCACTCGAATAAAGCATCAGGAGGGTAGACAACCTGGAAAGGCGATTGGAGGAGATACGCACGGAGTAGGCTCAAAGCACGGAGCTTATTCTGAAAAAAGCTAGCGGAATTGAATCAGTGACCGAGGCAGGGAGAGGGAGGAGGAAACTCACGGCAATACCAGAGGAACCAAAATTAGGGGGAAGAAGAAGGAGACTCGCCGGGACCACTGAGATTGGGAATAAATAGAAAGATTGAGCAGCCAACTTTTGATGGAGAGGATGCTTGTGAATGGTTAGTGCGCATCGAAAGCTAGTTTAGGGTAGCCCAAATAGTGACGGCAGAAAAGCTAGAGTATGCAACAATGGCATTAACAGGGGAAGCGTTGACATGGTTCGAATGGTGGGAAGAACAAACCCCTTTCCATTCATGGACGAGGTTCAAACAAGATGTCCTCAAGAGGTTCCAATACGGAACAATGCAAACCCAATGAGACCCCTGCTGGATGTAAAACAACACGAGACAGTCATGCAGTACTAACACGTTAATGGGGACTACCAAAGGTTTGTGAAGAACTATGGAAGGATAGGCTGGCCTCTAACCTCATTACTCAAAAAGGACAACTTTGGATGGGGAAAAGAAGCTCAACAAGCTTTTGAAGAACTAAAGCAAGCCACGGTAACCGTCCTTGTGCTAGCAATACCATTATTCTCTAAACCCTTTGCAATTAAGACAGATGCCTCGGGAAGGGGAATTAGAGCTATTCTGTCACAAGAAGGGAAACCGGTGGCCTATAAGAGTCACAAGTTATCAAAGAGGAATCAACAAAAGTCAATATATGAAAGGGAGCTAATGGCAATCGTTCTAGCAATTCAGAAGTGGAGACACTATCTACTAGGGCAGCACTTCGCGGTTGGGATATGACTTCGACATCAAATATAAGACTGGTCGTGAGAATCAAGTGGCTGATGCACTATCTAGGAAACTACAATTTTCGGCTCTCACCATGGCCAATACCATCGAGTGGGAAGGACTAGAAGAAGAAGTACGAGGGGATCCAAAGCTATGAGGCATTATCCAAGAATTGTTGCAGAATAAAGAATCACATCCAGACTATGAATTGAGAAAAGGAAAGTTCTTCTGCAAAGGCAGATTAGTAATGTCAAAAAACTCCAAATGGATACCACAAATTCTGCAAGAATTTCATGACTCCAAGATAGGAGGGCACTCAAGGCATTTCCGAACCTATAAGAGAATATTCGAGATAATCTATTGGGAGGGAATGAAGAAAATAACTGCGGACTGTGTACGAGAGTGTGAGGTCTGTCAAAGAAGTAAGCATCAAAATTTAGCCGCGGCAGGATTGCTACAACCTCTGCCGATCCCAGAGAATGTATGGGCTGACATCACCATGGACTTCATTGGAGGCTTACCAAAGGCAATGGGAATGGATACGATACTAGTCATGGTCGACCGAATGTCTAAATATGCTCATTTCTTTGCTCTCTCTCATCCATACACAGCTAAGGAAATAACAACCCTGTTTGTAAAAGAAGTGATAAAAGCTGCATGGATTTCCAACATCCATTGTTTTCGACAGAGACTGGTTGTTCATGTGAACATTTTGGGCAGAAATCTTTAAGGAAGCTGGCACTAAACTCAAAATGACTTTAGCATATCATCCTCAATTGGACGGGCCGAGTGAAGCGGTCAACAAGTGTGTCGAAACACATCTAAGATGTTTTTCTGGAGATAAGCCCAAGCAGTGGCCTAAGTGGTTATCCAGGGCCGAGTATTTGTACAATACAAACTATCATGGCTCCATCAAAATGTCACCATTCAAAGCCTTATATGGAAGAGAACCCCTAATACTGTTGAGGGGTGAAGGAGGTGCCACTGTGGAAGAGATACGAGTGCTGATGCAGAAACGAAATCAGATGCTGAATGAACTAAAAATGACCAGGCTCAAAATAGAATGAAGACATACGCATATAAGAAGAGACGGGAGGTGGAATTTCAACCAGGAGACATGGTCTACCTTAAAATACAACCGTATCGAATGAGGACCTTGGCCAAAAAAATAAGTCAGAAACTCAACGCTAGATTCTATGGCCCTTATGAGGTATTGGAAAGGATTGGCCTGGTAGCTTACAAACTAAAGCTTCTTGACTCCGCCCAGGTGCACCTGGTTTTTCATGTCTCCTTGCTTAAAAAGTGTGTGAAGCCAAACACAACCGCACAACCACTTCCCAAGGCAATGACAGAAGACTGGGAGCTGCTAGTCGAACCTGACCAGGTTCTAGCAGTGAGGAAGAATGAGTTTGGAACTAGAGGTTTTGCTCAAATGGAAGCATCTGCCAGCATTTGAAAATTCTTGGGTGTTAGCAACTGATGTTCAAGATAATTTTCCATTTTTCCACCTTGAGGACAAAGTGAGTCTTGAAGGGGAGGGTATTGTTACATACCCTAACAACCAAGAATCAGGAAAAGAAATTACTGAAGAAAGGAAGAAAACAGGGAAGATTCCACCATTACCTTTCAGTTACAGCAGAAAGATAAAAAAAGATAAGATTAGACAAAATTAGGATAAAAATTAATTAAAGATTAGGATTAGAATTAAATAAGACTAGATAAAATAAGATAGGAATAGATTAGGAAGAATAGTTGAGAGATTAGAAGGCTATAAATAGCAGAGGGTAGGGGAGGATAGAAGCAAGAAAGATTTGGGAAATCATAGACTACACAAGGAGAGTTCCAACTTCTCGAATGTTGGTCATTATTCTTATTTAATTTTCTTTTCTATAAATCAGTCCCTATTATTATTATTATTATTATTATTATTATTATTATTATTATTATTATTTTGTCTGTTGTCCTTACCGGTGGTTCGGTACCAGTTGTTACACAAATCTTTGGACGAGAATCTCATGTCTCCTGTATCTTTGTATTTCTCCTTTTGTCATCTTAATGAGATTCTTTAATAACCAAGAAAAAGCACCAATAGTAAACTATGGAGGGATTAATAATTATAAAGGCTTGACTATGGGTGTTTTGTTGAGGTGGTTTTTACTTGTAGATTTTTAGGTTGTTGTGGTGTGTTTTGTTGAGGTGGTTTTTTCTTGTAGATTTTTAGGTTGTTATGGTATTCCTTTCTTTAGTTTTCTCTTTTGAATGTTTTTTTTTTCATTGTTCTTTTCCTTTAGCTTTATGTCTACTTTTGCAGGATTTATTGTCTCTTGTAATTTCCCTTAATCTGATTCTGATAGTATTTCTTTTTCGATATTTTTCTTTTGCAGGATACTAAACATGTATGATATCAAGGAGGAGGATTTTGAGGGAATAGTTGATCAGTCACGACTTCCAACAACCAAAGAATCATCACCAATTCAGACACAACTCCCTGTGTTAGAGTTGCTGAAAGTATGTATGTTCGCATGGTGTATTAAAATGTTATTCTAATGATCCATGATTCTGAATTTGTAAGCGCTGTGTGATAATAGACCTTACAGCTTTGTGTGCTTTGTGGATCTTTACTAATGCTTAATGACCTACTACCAGCTACTCAATTTATTTCTTTGCTATTAGTTTTATAGCTTTCAATATCCAAATTCCTATCAATTGTGCCATAAATGCTTCAGTAATTTCTTTGTATTATTGTTTTGAAGCTTGTTTAAGTCATCTGTTACCTTATAAGTCAAATAATTTAATTGGTTTCAGGATTTCATGAGTGGTAGGACTGCGTTCCGAAACATTATGGGTATTCTTCTGCCAGGGGCGAATTCCATCATTGCTCAACGCAGCAGTCAAATCTATGGGCAACTTTTGGAGAATGCAGTGCAACTTTCTCTTGAAATTATAGTACTTGTCTTTGAAAAAGATTTACTTCTTTCTGATTATTGGCGCCCCCTATACCAGGTAACTTTATTTAATTTTCTGAACTGTGTTGTCATTTGCTTTTTGATGAAATTATTTATTTGAAGGTTTTATTTTTTTGTTTCATCATCTCATTTTGTTTGCATTTCCACAAAGCTTACCGTTTAGTGGTATCCTTTATCCACTGCCATTGTAAAGTAGTCAATTGCCACATGTATACTTGGCATTTGTCTTTTCTAAGATTCATTTTTCAATCGTTGCTAAAGATATCAGTTGGGGTCATAATTCATTATATTAGTGCCATGTCATACTCTCTAATATCTGAACTGAATGATGGACTTAGGGCCTATTTGGGTACACAATTTAAAAGGAGCTTATTATAAAAGGAACTTCTGGAAAGTAACTTATGAATACGTTATTTTGTATTTAAAAACACAATAAAAGAAATTCTTGTTTTAAGTATTTTAAAAAGTGCTTTTTGAGACCTTTTAAAAAGTAATAAGCTATATAGCCAAACAAGACATAAATTTAAAATATGACTTCTAACTTCTAAGAAGTTAAAAGTAAAAAATTGTGTTATCTAAACGGGCCTTTATTTGAAGATGCTGTCATTTTGATGAGATATTTGCCATTCAAAGTTTAAACAAGCGTTATTTTCTATACCATATTCCGTAGCATTGGATAACTACTTATTGTGTCATTGTTCTTTGCTGATAATCTGCTTGCAGCCCATGGAGGTTATTCTCTCCCATGATCATAATCAAATAGTGGCCCTGTTGGAGTATGTGAGATATGATTTTCAGCCAAAAGTTCAGCAATCATCTATCAAAATCATGAGTATTTTAAGGCACTTTTCCATTTTCATATTCTTGATATGTAATTTGAGAAGTTATGCAAACAGGCCATCTTGCTTAGTGATAATGTTTTTTTGGGGTTACAGCTCTCGCATGATTGGGCTTGTTCAATTGTTGCTAAAATCTAACGCAGCAAACAGCTTGATAGAAGATTATGCAGCCTGCCTTGAGTTGCGGTCAGAAGAGTTTCAGACTGTTGAAAATAATAATGATGATCCAGGCATTCTTATTATGAAAGTTTGTCATCGTCCCAGTCAGCTACTTGTTTTAGTTTCCTTTCCTTGTGTTTTATTTTCCTAAATTTCTGTTTGGATCTACCTTCTACATGTTTTCAGCTTCTAATTGACAACATCAGCAGGCCAGCTCCAAATATTTCTCATTTACTACTTAAATTTGATCTTGACATGCCAGTTGAACGGACAGTTTTACAGCCTAAATTCTATTACAGGTTTTGTATGTTATCCATTGGAAAATAAGATATTGATATCTTGATTGTTGTAAATGCAACTGTGCTCCTGTAATGTTGTCTGCAGTTGCATGAAAGTTATACTTGATATCCTGGACAAGCTTTCAAAGCCTGATGTAAATGCATTGCTTCATGAATTTGGTTTTCAGGTCAGATGTAGTTGATCTAGTGCTTAACATATCTAAGATAGTGCAGAGATCAGATTTTTGCTTTTCTTTACCTTTTATCTAGTTTCTTAAGGAGTCTTGAATTTTTCTTTGATGCAGCTCCTTTATGAGTTGTGTGTAGATCCATTAACATGTATACCTACAATGGATCTGCTGTCAAATAAAAAGTACAAATTCTTCATTAAGGTACTGTTTCGTTAATGTATTTTGAATTCTTAGCCGTTGTACTTCCTGGCATTGTTTATACATAGAAGATATATCTCTGAAACTCCTTTCCTTACTTTAATATAGCACCTTGATACAATTTGTATTGCTCCACTTCCAAAACGGAACAGCAACCAGCCACTTCGCATCAGTTCCCTTCATCAGGTATTTTGCTATCATCAATTTTATTATTTCTTCCCCGTACAGAATTCTGTCATATTTGAACTCTTCGTTATTGAAATGGCTAATTATTGGGGGTTGTCAGTGTCACTTGCAAGTATTTATTTTGGAGTTATTTGATAACAGTAGCATTGTTATTGAAAACAGCTGTTAATTTAAAAGTTCCCTTAAAGAAGTCATAGGCACATCCGCTGGGAGAAGCTATGAAATTAGTTAACCATGACTGCAGTTGAAAAGCAAGCTCCAATTGAGAAGTAAAAAAGATAGTTGTACATGCTTGGAAATTTGACGAGTTGCTCCAGAGAAATACACAAAAATGGCACAACACTAAGTTTTTCCCTGCTTGTTTCTTCCAGACCATTCATAAACTTAATCAATAAAAACTCGTCGAATGTTGAAGGATGCACCAAACGTTGGTCTAAGTTCAAACATAGCAGACAACTTATTCTGAACAACAACTGCTCTTGTACTATGTGAAAATAAGTGATTAGTTGTTTCAGAATTAGAACAACACAAAACAAACACACACATGCAGAGAAAGCTTTATGCACTTCTTCTGTTACTAGATTAGTTTATTCCTGTGCTAATAAGTTTCTTCAAATAGCAAGTCAAATTGTTATCATTTTTCATATATTACTATAATTAAAAGTGATGAAAAAACATTTCAGATATATTGAATTTTGTGGATTCTTCATGATTTCTTGATCCATGAAATTTAAGAAAATGACTATTTGATTGGAATTAATGGGATTGAGTTTAGTTAAAGTTCTTGTGAGCATAATGTGTTCAAGCCTTTTTGTCTCAATCTCAAATTCTCAACATTATCAATTACCTGGGAAGGATTAAATTAGTACTATTTTTATTCGGTTCGATATGGGTGTTTAGTTCCCTTGCTTTGCCTGTTTCAGAGAGCATGGCTATTAAAACTTCTAGCTGTTGAGCTACACGCTGGAGAAGTAGATAGCTCAAAACATAGAGGTGTGTGTGAGACAATCCTTTCTCATCTTTTTGGACAAGGTATCACTGAAGTTGGTGGAGGCCCTACCATGTCTCCGTTTCAAGATACTTCTGAAAATGCTGCTATAAGAACTGTCAGTAAGAGTGAGGTAATGGCAGTCATTGAAATTTTTCATGGTTCCTTTGCTATTATTGACTGTCACATTACATGCATATGTTGTAATTTTTGTCTATGTATACTAAATGCATTGTCAGCAATTTTGCACTAGGTTGGTAAAAATGTTATTGTGTCCCTGCGATTTCATTGCTGGAATTTTTATTTAGTGGTAGAAATGACGTGGACTAAAAATGGTAAATGAATGGTGGATAAAACAGAAGAAGTTGCAAGTCCTTGGCCCATTCTCTTCTCTTCTTAATGTTCTTTTATCCAATTTTTTATTTTTTATTTTAACTGTTGGTAGTATAGAAAGTTGGGAGAAGAATGCAAGCTTTTTATACTTATGTTTTACAGCAGAACGTTACAACTACAAAGAGGCCAAGAGGAGTGAAATTATCTCCATAATTTTCTCAACTCTTCAAGGAAATCAGTAAAGAAAAATTTTATCCTTAGCATAGTCCTAACAAACTAACTTTCCTCCCCTCGTCATTTTTTTATGATTTGATTTCTTATTTAATTTGGATTAGGATTCTAGTGCTTTTTTAAATGGGGATTGGTGCTTTGTCTTTTGTGTCTTGCTATGGCATTTCATATCAATCTGTTATCCTGGTATTCTCTTTCTTGACTTGAAACCCATAAACGCATTGTCATCTAAGGTTTATGTTTGATTCATTAACCAAGTCTAAATGAATGTATCCTCTCTCACCATTCTCCACTAATTCAAAATGATTTCTCTTATAAATTTATAATGCAACAAAAACTATTGCCACGGAATATGTTGTTTTACTGCTGTTTAGTCAGTGCTTTGTTGCATGTTAAAATTTATTATTGATGGATTAATGACACTATTGTGAACTATCGTAAGCCATTTTTCTAGACAAGTGATTTAATTATTATTTTTAATGGTTTTGTCTGTACTAGTTTTTCTTAATCTCCCTAACCTCTAAGTATTGGCTACCCTTCATTTTGATATACTGTTCTTATTACTTATTAGGGCTTTTGCCAGCATTCTTCTCATATGACTATATACTTTTAAAAGGTTATCATCACTGCCTTTGTAATTTTCATATTCCTGGATAGGTACATAGTCACAGCTGATTTATCAGATATTTTCTTCTGAATTTTATTTTCCTTGAAATTCAGGTGTTAGAATTGCTTGAAATCATCCAGTTTAGATGTCCAGATGCCACTACCAAGCTCTCAAATATTACAGCTAGTATGAAGTATGACTTGTTGGTGAGATAATAGTCCTTAAAGTGTTTCAGATCTATATTTCATTCCTCATCTCTCTTTTTGACTTGTAAGACTTGTTTTATTTTCATGCATGGAATAGATGTCCGAGCTGATTTTCTAGTCCTTGACTATTTTTCAAGTTATTCTGACCTGCTTTTGGCCTCGTATAATTTAGGCAGAAGAAATACTTGGAAATCCGGGAAACTCTGGAAAGGGTGGTGTCTATTATTATTCTGAGAGAGGTGACCGGCTGATTGACCTTGCTTCATTCCATGACAAACTTTGGCAGGTTGACCCTTTTTCGATGTTGTTAATTCAGTATTGAAGATCAGTTTTATCCGTATTCCTAGCATGATACATTTTCAATTCTCATTTCCCCTTTTGAGTTGATGCATTTATAAGATATTTTTTTTTGTTTCTTGTTTTAGAAATTCAATTCTGCATATCTCCAAGTGAGTAATCTTGGCAGTGAAGTTGAGCTAAATGATGTAAAAGAGACAATTCAACAGTTGCTGAGATGGGGGTGGAAACACAATAAGAATCTCGAGGAACAAGCTGCACAGCTGCATATGTTGACTGCCTGGTCTCAGATTATTGAGGTACATATCTTTCTTTCCATATACTTTTTTTCATGGGGTATATTCTCTAACGTTTGTTGTTTTAAAAGGTGTCCATTTCTAGAAGATTAGCAATGCTTGAAAATCGATCTGAAATTCTGTTTCAGTGAGTTGACACAATCCTTCATCAATAAAAAAATTCATTGCGGCTCTTCTCTATATTGTTGTGCTTGATATAACTATTACATTGCATTGCTAGGGTCCTTGATGCATCTCTTAGTGCTTCTGCTTCTCCAGACTGTTCATTGAGGATGGCATTCATATTATCACAGGTAGATAGTCAAATATACCATTATATTTTCTAGATATGTAGATATAGTCTTTAGTTATCCATGTTATTCTGGATTATATTTATATTCCTGAAATTTCACTCAGGTTGCATTGACATGTATGGCTAAATTGCGAGATGAAAGGTTTTTGTTCCCCGGCAGTCTGAGTTCGGATAATATAACGTGCCTTGATCTCATTGTGGTGAAGCAATTATCAAATGGTGCTTGTCTGACCATATTGTTTAAGCTTATCATGGCTATGCTTAGAAATGAGTCATCTGAAGCTCTGCGGAGGCGGTAGGTTACTAGTTGCTTAACTGATTCTGGTAGTATGGTTGTGTACCGTTTTGTTTGGAAAACTTAACTTTTTGTGTCTTTATACAGTCAATATGCCTTGCTCCTTAGCTATTTCCAGTATTGTCATAATATGGTTGATCCGGATGTTCCGACCACAGTTCTTCAGTTTTTGCTGCTCAATGAAGAAGACAATGAATATATTGATCTCCCAAAGGTGTAGATTTTTTTTTTCTTCTTTTCGGAATTTTTTTTGGTTTAAATAGCTTGGTATATTCAAAACCTATGACCAATGAACTCACGATTCTTTTTATTTTGTCTCTGTTTTTGCCAGATTGACAGAGAGCAGGCAGAATTGGCTCATGCGAACTTCTCTACTTTGAGAAAAGAGGCTCAGAGCATCTTGGATTTGGTTATTTGAAGCCTCTACTCTACTATTTACTTGTTTTATTAATCAACTGCTTTTGTTTTTAATGGGCTTAGGACTGAGGTTAATCTTATTTTCTTCATAGAAGTAGTTTTGTTAGAAGTGGAGAAAACGGTACAAAAGGGGATAAGTCATCCTCGCCAAGATTCAAAAATAACTAGTAAGTCCTATTAGGATAAATAATGCAACAAAGCATGCTAATCTCTCTGTCTTTGTACGTTAGCTAAAGGAACACCATGGTTAATATAATGTTTTTAACATGGTGTGATTGGTGTCAATCTTTAAAGTCTTGAAGATTATAGATTGTTTTGTTCGTCGATTGCGGATAGCAGCCGACCTCAAAAAATGCTATAGCGGGAGCGGGGGTGACTGCTATTTCATTAAATGTAGATAAAGAGTGTAATATATACTACATACATACAAATCATAAAGAATGAAATGTTAACCACAAACACATACTTATCGTTACTAATCAAAAGTCATAATCTATAGTCTAAAGATAAATCTATGGTATAAATCACTTGTAAAACAAACATGAAATATCATGAGTAAAAATGATAAAATATTGAATCAAATTAAACCTAGGCCTCTAATATAAGAAAGAAATTAGAGAAGGGAGGAGACAAGGGGCAGAAAGCCGGAACAGGGAGAAAGAAAGAAAAGCAGAGACAATGGATGGAAGAGGAAAGGAAAAAACATAGAGAGAGAAGTTCAGGAACAAAAACAAGAGAGAAAGAATAGAGGTGTGGTCGAAGTGGCTCGCCAGAATATCCAACTGCAGTCGCCGGTGGGGGGAGTTGCAAACGCTGGATAGAAGAGCATAGATTGCTCCGTTTTTCACAAGGTGCTGCCGCGTAGAGGTCTAGAAGATAGGTTTGTTAAGAATAAAAATAAATATATTTAATATCTTAAATTGATTTTTATTTATTCAGTTTATTCATCTCTTTGTAATGAGACACAACAACAATACACATCTATTCGGTAACATAACTTTTTCGCTCTCTGATTATTCTTCTCTAATGCTATTTTATTCTTCTGCTCCACCATGAAACTTAACATGGTATCAAAGCGGTACTATCCTCCGTGACGTGTCTTGTCACTCTTCCGTTACTTGGGTTCTAATCTAAAATGGGAACTCTATTTTAATTTCTCTCCATTCTTTAGGGTGCCTAATTTTCTCCCAAAGTTCTTTTTGCCCAAACTGTGCCCTCCTTCCCGTTTGTCAGCCCTACCACTGTTGTGCATCAATTCCAGCAAGCTTAGTCACCGTCCATCACTGTTTCTTGCTGCTGGCGAACTTTTCCAACGTCGTTTCTCTTTGGCGACCCCACCACTAAGCTCACCGTCCTTCACCACTGCCACCCCGGGGAGTTGCGGCTCGTTCTTGTGCCCTACGTGCTCACATGCACTACCTATTTTCTTTGACTAGAAGACCACGTGCCATCGCTTCCCACTGCATGTGACAGTGTGTCTGCCGCCACCTCTGGCTGCAATATGCACCGCCGACCACACCTCAATCTCCTATTTCTAGATCTGTTCTCAGATCATTCATCCATTCATTATGTCACTTCGGGTACTTTTTTGGTTTCCGTTTTTGCACCTTCTGTGTGACTCATAGCTGCCTTAGCGTCTTAATGTTTGCCATGGTGCTTCTACTTACTGCTACAATGTTCGACCTGTGAGGGGGAAGACTTTCCAGTGGTTTTCGTGCTTCATTCCCACTTACCACTGTGCCTACACCATTCTGATGGTCACGGTGCTTCATTCCCGTGCTTACCATTGTGGCTACTTTCTGGTGGTTTTAGGTGCTTCATTATCGTGCTTACCACTGTGCCTACTTTCTAGTGGTTCCAATGCTTTATTCCCTTGATTACCACTGAGCCTATACTGTTTGTTCCATTTTTGGCGAGCTACTCCTCCGCGTGTGCCTCTTCCGTGCGTGCCTTACTTTGTGTGTGCTTCTTCCTCCTCCGCTTAATCGTGCTCCATGTGCTTTAGCTTGAAAGGGGAGTGTTAAGAATAAAAATAAATATATTTAATATCTTAGATTGATATTTATTGATTCAGTTTATTCTAAGTTGATTTCCTTCCATTATGTAGTGATTTTCTTTCTAGCCTATAAATATGTTGATCTCTTTGTAATGAGACTGTTACAAACCCAATAGCCACTACAACCGAATTTGGGAAGGGAAACCAGAATGGAAGGAAAATATTTTCCTTACCGTTTCATTATTCCAGAAAATATAAAAAAGGAAAGCGCAATAATGGAATGAGGGGCTGATTAGCAACAGATCGGGGATTGGAGTAATAAGGGGGGAGAATAAATCAGGAAGGGAATAAATAGGGAAATAAATCAAGATTAGGAGAAATAAGGGGGGAATAAATCAGTTAGGAAAATAAATAAGGAAATAAGGAATTCCAGGGAGGAAATCAAGCATAGTCCTTGATTCTTTCTTAGCAGAAAGTATATGTACAGGATTGGTGAGCAGCAGGGGGATTACGGAACCAGAACCTAAAGGAAAGGAGGGCCAAGGGAACCTTAATCCCAGAACGTGACTTTCGAGTACGTGTGTTATCTGTTATTTTATTTCCTGCAAGGTTCTGTAACCTGAATTCCCCTCTGGAGTTCAGTTTTTATATTAAATCACAGAAGATATTTCAGTATTTTTATCTCCAGGGGTTTGGGTACCTATCAATGGTATCAGAGCCGGTAGTCAACGCATCGGAAAGGGCTACCTGTGGAGGGGCTGACTCGGCCAGGGCCGAGTGAAGCGTCGTAGAGTGGAGCCGCCGGGACGTCGGCTTTCCGGGGAGGGTGTATTGATAGGGACTTTGTATGGGCAAAGTCCCACATCGGGTAGTATGGGCTGCTTGATGGGGTATTTAAGCTCTTGGCTCTCCCTCCCTAACAGCTAGCTTTTGGGGATGGGCTCTCCAGGGGTTTGGGTACCTATCAGAGACACAACAACAATACACATCTATTCAGTAACATAATTACCTTTTTCGTTCTCTGATTATTCTTCGCTAATCCTATTTTATTATTTCTTTTGCTCCACCATGAAACTTAACAAGGTTGAAGAAGTTAATGTTGGAGAAATGAAATATACATTTCATTAGAATAAGTTAGGGCAATATAGACATTTCAAGAGAAAATGAGGGAAAATTGGAATTTCAAGCCATTTTTAACTAAGGGCAAAATAGATCTTTCAGCAGCATAAGTGAGGGTAGGAAGGTAAGTCATCTTAAAACATAAAAGTTAGGGTTTGACTTAAAAATGAGGGCTTCTGTTCATCTTCTTCGAACTTATTCCGCAGATGCGGCTACGAGGCCTCAATTAGCTCTGCAATTTGGCCGCGAAAGCAGCCTTGACCTCCGCAGTTGCAAAACGCTCCGCGGTGGACCTCTGCATTGCACCTCACCCATGTTCTGCGCCGCTCTGCTGCGATCATTCAATATAGCGACACGATCGATAACACAGTTTTTATTAAAGGGCTGTAATGCTATAGGGTTTTATACAATCCACGTTTAAGTTTGGAAGGGCAAGGGGAATAAGTTGGGGGGCTTTGAAATTTAATAATTGTTGGCTGTTATGTTTGCACTAGTCAGAATAGCTGGCATGCATTTGATCTGCTGTTGCTGTATCATTCTCATTGAATATAATGGAAAAGGAATTTTAATGAGATGAAGAGATATATTGTAAGAACTGGCTCAGAAAATAGTAAGGATAAAGGCAAGAATTGAGTAAAGAATCGAAGAGATTTTTAATATGGCTACAAGCCTACAACTTCCCTTGATCAGTGTAACCTTAGCATGGAAAGTATCTACAGATGTAAGGGGGAATACCCTCTCCCTATCACTCAACTGAATACTGGATTAGCCCCCCCTCTCTCTCTGTTTTATATACAAAGTTTCCATCTCTTAACAAGTGCACTCACTCTCAAGTAACTTAAGAGTTTTTCTACAACCACTTTAGTATTTTATGAGAATGTCAGTCTATGATAACTGTGGATCTTCTTCCACCAACCATTTATTTTTCTCTCCATTCTTTTCTTGGCCATGAATCATTCTGATAAATTTTCCAGCTAGTACTCACTTTCTGTCGAATTGTCAGTACAGGCTAGGTTTCACATTTGTGGGATTGACTCTGTTCTTTATTGGGCAGCAGGTGTAACTGTACTTTTTGAACTTTAAGGTGTAATTCTGTTCAAGCTCCCACAATAACATATTGAGCCATGGCCTTCAAAGGCCAAACAATCACAATATTTTGTCCTTGGCAGTTTCAAAGCTTTGATGGTATCTTTTTGGTGCTTTGGTAGTGTCTTCCAGTTTAATGTCTTCACTGCAAAGTCGGAATCTCCACCTGCGCCGCCCAGTTGCATATGAGTGGAAGGCTCTAGTACCAATTGATATGAACCTTTCGTTAAACACACAACAAAAGCTAGTCATTGTTGTAGGTGTGTGTGTGAACCACACTCCAAAATCTCATATTTCTGATGTGGGACTCAAGTCCCATACCTTGCAATATGATTCCAACAGATTTCTAGGAAGGTTTATGTTGAAGAAAAGTATCCCAATTCAACAGATATGGGTCCAAATAAGTTGTGTTTTAGTTTTCGTTGCATGTATGCCTTTGTAATGTCGAGTTATTCTACTTTCTCATCAGACTACAAAAACATCAATTTTTTATTTGGTCTATTGTATTCACTAGGTATTCTGCCACACCTTGTTGCTTCCATATGCTGTCAATTTTTATTGCTTGGCCTGCTTTTTATTCATTTATTGCACCTTTTTTTTTTAATATTCTGATGTAAATTATTTACAGTTGCAATTGATTTTAAATTGTAGGTAATAAAAGATGCAACCCGTGGCAGTGAACCTGGAAAGACAATATCACTCTATGTCCTAGATGCTTTGATCTGTGTAGATCATGAGCGATATTTCTTGAGTCAACTTCAAAGCAGGGGATTCTTAAGATCTTGCTTTACAGGCATAAGTAATGTTTCCAATCAGGTGTTTATTCTGTCTAGAACAGTTTCTTCTGTGAAACCACCCTATATTTTTTGTTTTACAGTTGTTGACATATCATCCTTTTACACTGATAAGAGAGAGGCATGAGAAATCTGTCAACAACACAACGGAGGTTGAATTATATAGACCTTGTGAAATAAACAGAGATATACATAGATATGGAGAGTATACAATTACTCTAAACAGATGAGTCTAATACCTTCACAAGGTTCAAGTATCTCGGATCCATTATCCAAAATGATGGAGACAGAGGGATATGTAAATCATCGGATCCAAGTTGGGTGGATGAAATGGAGGAGTGCTTTGGGGTTTTATGTGACAAAAGATTATCGCTCAAGATTAAGGAAAAATTTTACTGCACAACTTTAAGAATGACGATGTTATATGTAATTGAGCATTGGGTAGTAAAATGCCAAGAAAATAAACTCTGTTGTAGAAATGAATGGACACTAGGCAAGATAGGATTAGGAATGAATGCTTGAGAGAGAAAGTTGGGGTAACATCTATTATGGAAAAGATGGTAGAATCTCATTTTAAGTGGTTTAAACATGTGAGGAGAAGAAGTGAAGAAGCTACAGTAAGGAGAGTAGATCAAATGATAGGTAACTTATTAGTTAGGTAGAGGGAGACCTAGAAAAATCATAGACGAAGCTATTAGAAGAGATTAAGAGTTTAATAGATTGAATGCAAACATGGTCCTTGATAGGACACTATGACGTTGTCTAATCCATGTAGCTGACCTCATATAGTGAGATAAGGCTTAGTTAATTTTGCAGATGATTCTAATTCCTAATTATCAGCCTAATTAACATTTAATATAGTTACAGATCCTAATTATGGATTCTAACATACATTAAGGAGACTATCTTGTTTGTTTTGGTCCTGCTAGTATCATTATCAATATGCAATTTTTTCTTTTAAAATTCAAGGAATCTAACCTATTTAGTGATCGAGAGAAAATTCATTGTACCTTGGAACCACTGGATTCATCAATGCATTGCATTGTACATGTCTTTTCTATCTAAAACAAAAACAAAACCAAATGTGAAATGATTTGAATTGGATTGCAAATGAATTACCATGTTTGGAACCGACTACATAAAATGGGAATGGAATTGATTTATAAATCAATTACCATGTTTGGAATTCATTAAAATAGGAATTGGTTTTATTTTGTTTGATTAATTTACATTTTTACCCTTATTAAAATAGGAATTGAATTTTTTTAAAAAGTAATTTTTTTGAAAAAATGCATTTTTCAAAAAAAAATTTTGATTTTGATTTTTTGAAAAAAATTATATTTTGGAATTTTTTAAAAAAAATATATAATTTTCCATTTTTTTTATTTTTTTAAAAAAATACTTTTTGAAAAAAAATATTCTTTAGAAAAAATCATTTTTGGAAAAAAAAATTGAACAAAATTTTTTTTGGGAAAAAAATTTTTTGGTAACTTTTTTAATAAATTTTTTTGGTAAATTTTTTTCAAATATATTTCCCAAAAAAAAAATTCGGAAAAAATATTTTTTGAAAAAAAAAATCTTTCCAAAAAATTAGGAGTAAAATAATCTTTTATAATAATAAATTTGATTTGGCGAAGATGATAGAGTTTGCAAATTTAGTTAGTTGAATAGAGACAAAATAATCTTTTATGTTAAAATGAATTCAATTCCAAGCAAATCCTTACAAAAGTAATAGGATTTCTAATGTATGTAACTTGAATTCCCATAAATTTAGGAAATCAAATCAATTCCTTTTTCTTAAGATACCAAACATGAGAGTTGATTTGCAGATCAAATCATTTCCCAATGATTCCAAACGAACCCTATGTGTTCTCAAAGTAGATTTCTCTCTGACTACAGGACCACATCAAAGTCAACTTTAAGACCCTATATTCATACCCTGGTTTTTGGATATGCTTATTGAACATATCCAAGAATCCATAGCACTGGTTTATGCCTTCTGCGAATGATATAGTTCTAATAGGGGAGTTGAGAGATGAAATAAATGGTAAGCTAGAGCTGTTGAGACAAGCTTTGTAAGCACATTGTTTCTGTCTAAGTAAGCACAGTATATTGAATGTAGGAGATGCAAAAATTCTAGCTTAGAAGTGAAATTTGGAAACAATATGGTTTAAGTATCTTGGCTCCAATCATACAAAATGACGGGAAAATAGAGGGAGTTGTAAACCATAAGATTCAAGATGAGTGGATGAAAAAGGTGTGCTTTGGGTGTTGTATGTGATAAAAAAGTACCCCTTGTTCCTAAGAAATTTTTTTTTTTTTTTGCACAACTATGAGACCAACGATGTTCTTTGAGATTGAAACTTGAACGGTAAATGTTGGAGAGAGAGAATGTTTTGTTCGATGTGTGGATTAGGAATGAATGCATTAGTAAGTTAGGGCAGTACCTAACTACCTATTATGGAAAACGTGGTAGAATCTTGCCTTAAGTTGTTTGATCATGTGTGGAGAAAGCACGTAGAAGCCTCGATAAAAAGAGTAGATTATTTGAAGTGTAGCTTAAGAACTAGAAGTAGAGGGAAACAATGAAAACTTTAATTGGAATTATTAAAAGAGATTTAGGATTTAGGCTATCAGCATTTCTGATGATAGAACAATGTCGTTCTTTGGTCCATGTAGGCCACCCCACTTGGTAGGACACAGCTTGGTGGTTGTTTTATATTAAGAAAGATTATAACTTGAGAGAAAGCAGTTGTAATATCTTATGTCATAGAATTTAGGGTTTTAAACTTTGTGGAAACAGGTTTAAGCTATAAGACTTCTAACAGCATACTTGAAGTCTGGTTCTACAGAGTGCTTAATGATCCTCAGGGAAAAGCTATGTATATCAAACTATCTCCCAAAGTGCTTTCGTGCATGATATTTTTCGTATTTGACAGCAAAAGTGAGGACATCTTATTTCTTGTACAACCCAACATGTGTTAGTGCTGATGTTTGTGTTCATTAAACTATCTTACAGCATGGATGTGGTGATGCTGATTTAATTTAATTTGTTTTGGTAAAGGATGGTGGTCTTTCAATCGACTCATTGCAGAGGGCATGTACATTTGAGGCTGAACTGGCTTTATTACTAAGAATCAGTCACAAGTATGGGAAATCTGGAGCACAAGTACTATTTTCCATGGGCCTATTGGAGCATCTTGCTTCAGGCGGGGCAATCAACTTACAGGTGGGAGGTTATTTTCCTTTTTACGCTGCATTTCCATTTCATTCCAGCTTTTACTGGGGTACTGAAGCTAAGCATTCTTCAGGGAGGTTTAAGGTGGGTTGAGGCAAGATTTAGAAGAGATGTTGCTGTGGATGTTGATAGACAACGAATGATTGTCACTCCCGTCTTAAGATTAGTCTTTTCATTAACTTCCTTGGTTGATACATCCGATTATATGGAGGTTTGATTCTGTGTTCCTTTTACAAATCTAAAAATTTTAAACTATGGTCTATTCTATGAACTTTTCTTGCTCCCCTGCTAGTGAATCCTTTGACCTCGTTCACAATGTTTTGTGGTCGTTTCAATTGTGATTTAATGCCATGTACAAGACAATTTAGTATAGTCTAAACCTTTATGAGCTTTAGTTACTTTGGCTACACAGCTCTTGCATTTGAAGTAGAAGTAAAAGCTAATTGCATGCTCACATTTCTTGTTTTGTAGTGTGCGTATTCTGAAACAGCTTTTTTCATTCTTGAACTGACCTCGTGCTTTTGTTAGAATTTGTTCAGCACCATTTAACATGACAGCCAAATGCGTAGTTACCATTGTCAATTCTTAAAGCTTCATGTTTGTGTTGTATTTCTTTTTTTTTTCTTTTTTTTTTCTTCCCACTCCAAAAGATAAAAATGAAATCCAAGTTTTGATGCTTTGACAATATGATATTATCTTTCTGCCTCGTTTTACAATACAGGTCAAGAATAAAATTGTCCGAGAAGTAATTGATTTTGTCAAAGAGCATCAGTCATTCTTTGATCAGATTCTCCGTTTAGACATTCTTGAAGCAGATGAATTAAGACTGGAGCAGATCAATCTAGTTGTTGGTATTCTTAGCAAGGTAATTCTTTAAGAAGCCATTTCTGTGGTTTTAAAACCTTTCAGCTGGCTGTTTTAGCTGCTTCTCTATTATGTGGTGAAGTTCTGTGGTTTTAAAATCTTTCAGCTGGCTGTTTTAGCTGCTTCTCTATTATGTGGTCAAGTTTGTGGAACTTTTTAAAGTTAAGGGGGTTGGGGGTGGCATCATTGTTTATTCTATTTTATGCTGACACGCTTGCCATCCAAAAGGCTTCTGAGACTTCCATCATATGTGGTAGTGCCATTTCTCTATAAACCAGGCTTTCTCCATTTTATTTATTTTCATCTTGTTTTTATTCTTTTTCTGTTACAGGTTTGGCCATATGAAGAGAGTGATAAGTATGGTTTTGTTCAAGGGCTTTTTGGTTTGATGCATACTCTTTTCTCTCGGGACAAGGTTCCTAGTTATGCTGGATCAATTGTGTCACCTGAGGTGAGTTTGAAGTTTTCTTATTTCGTGTTTAAGTTGTGTAAAAGGACTTTTCTTGCATTATGCATACTTATTGACCATTGATATTGCTTGACTTTTGATCAGAACCAGAGGAATTCAGAACTACACGTGTTTAAATTATGCTTCAGCTTGAGCTCATACCTATATTTTCTAGTCACAAAGAAATCCCTGAGATTGCAGGTATCTTATATAATAAATGCTGTTAATGACTTTGAGCTCTATTCCCATCATCCTGTGTTTTTCGTTTTTCCCTCATTCGTTTAACAGATAATTTATTTCCTTTAAATATGCTGTTTCAGTTTTCACATGCCTCCTCCAGTTATCCTACTTCCATAGAACTTCAACAACCCACATTGAACTTGCTTAATTCTCTTCTTACTTCTGTTACAACTGCACTTGAAAGGGCCGCTGAGGAAAAATCCTTACTACTGAATAAGGTTAAATGAAAAATAATATAATCCCTGTACCTTCTCCTTTATGCTTCTATTTAGGTTTTTCGTTATTAATGTTGATGTATCATCCATGGGGTTTTCCAGATTCGAGACATAAATGAGTTGTCAAGACAGGAGGTGGATGAAATCATCAACATGTGTGTCCGGGAAGACTCCATTTCATCTTCAGATAACATACAGAAAAGGTTTGATATAATACTGTGCCATTCTTGAAATCCAAGACATGAACATATCCCATTAACTGTGAGAAATCTGAAATTGTTATTAACCCTATTAAACATCAAAATAAGAAGGAAATGTATTTGGAGGTTTTCGAAAAACCCCAAATCCCTGCATGTTCCCCATTTTTGACTTCCCATACGTACTTTTACGGTTTGCTTTTTACAAGACTATGCCTTATTTTATTTTTTGTGAAATCTCAATTTTGATAACATTGTTTCTGACTTTTTAAGATATCCATGAAACAGGAGATACATTGCAATGGTTGAAATGTGTCGAGTTGTTGCTAGCAGGGATCAATTAATCCTTTTGTTACTCCCTCTTGCCGAACATGTTGTAAATATCATCCTCATCCATCTTCAGGAGTGGTACGGGCTCTAAGTTTTTTACTCTGATAGTTAGAATGTTATTGTGCGTGGGACTAAAATCATAATAGAATCCTTAAAGGGTGTGTTTGGTTTGTTTTCTATCTTTATTGTGCGTATATTTTTCTCTCAATAATCTGAAAAAAGCCACATTGTTTTTGCCTTTTTGCTTCGAATACTTTTTGAAGGAAATGATGAAAACAGAAAATAAAGTGGAAACGATGAAATAAAGTGAAAATATGGTGGCATTTTTTGTAATTATTGGTGAAAAACACATTCAAGTGGAAACGAGAACAGAAAATAAACCAAACACCCCCTTGTGTTACCGAAGATCAACTTTTAATCTGTTAACAATGAACTGTTTTGTTGTCATTGCATCTGTTCATTATTTTTCCTACTAGTGTGTATATTCATTGTGTTTCTTTAAGCTAACCTTTCTATTTTTTTTTTTATCAGTTCTATTGCATCTGATAAAACCTCCACCACAAGTACAATTACTGGTGCGAAGCATGATCCAAAACAAGACATTGCTTTGTTATGTGGAAAGTTAGTTCCAAATCTTGAACGACTTGAGTTATTGAGTGAGGTATGAGATTCACAATCACTTATGTTTTTCATGAAATATCTTTTTTTATGTTATTTTTTATATGTACATAAAAAAGACGGATGCTTTTCATTCTCTTACATGTTGGTTGTTTCATCAGGAAAAAGTGGGGCACAATCTCAAAGTATTCCGAAGACTAGCAACTTCTGCCAAAGAGATTGCAATTCAAAAGTTGATTTTGTAGATATGTTATTGCTTGTGACTTGTGTATCATAAAAGTGTTTGTAGTGTAATTAGTAAGGCCATCTTGTGTTCACTATGTAGAAGAAATCAACATTACTCTTAGAATGATTATGCGAGACTTGAGTTCGATAAATTTTGCTAAATTAATGGTACATTGCAGAAATATTTGTACGTGGCTTATGCCTTGCTGTGTTGTAATGATTAGTTTGATAGGTGACGAACAAGAATAGTTTATTTTTTCTCATAAATTTTAACAATATCCCAATACAAGATTTCTTTTTGGTATTTTTGGTCTTGGCCAATTTTCTAATTATCTATACAATTAATTATGGTGATTGACTTAGTTATTCAGTTTCTTAAAAATTTCTTGAAAAATTAGTATTTATCTCAACATTAATTAATATATAAATAAAAATGTATTTTAAAACAAAACTTACTAGAGTTTTCAAGTTTTGACTATGTTAAAAGGTTCCTTCTAATATGGACATGGAGTATTAAAAAAGTTTTACTTGGCTTAAATAGGATTGCATTTTAAGTAAGAAAATACTTGTGGTTTCTATTAGAAAAATGGCACCTGCAAAAAACTCTGTACGCATCTACTTAACTACCTATAGAGGTGGGGGGCGTTCACAGCTAATCATAAAATTTGAAAGTTAATACACAATTGAAGAAAGTACTCTTGAACAATTCATGTGGGTTTTTGTCCGTGATTATATCGAATATACGTTTCTATACGTGAACAAAGTTAATTCAGTGGTAGATAATGTTGTTTCCTTTTTAGGGGGTGTTGGGTCTGATTCTGGAGGATAAAACTTACCTCGGGAGTAATAGTTACAGGATCTTGAATTGATTTAGTCAGTCTTATCAGTGCTGGAATACAAATACTAGTGCAAGAAAATGAACGGTAATACTTTTTTTTTTTGTATGGCGATGCGATATTGAAAGGATGACTTATGAATGAATGGTGATGAGAAATAGAGCAACAAAAGGATCATTGTATTGGAAAGGAGCGACATGATTAGTCGCCGATGGATATATTGGCTACCCAAATAGTGAATAGAGGGCATGCTAACGATAGTTGGTTTAGTCACAATGGAAAGTTGATTAATATTGGTTGCTCATAACGGTGACGAAAACAAGTCCCTTTGGATATGTATAAAGTCACTAGTAGACGAGAATAAAGTCGTCGACAGGATAAGAATCGTGACGAGGGAGTTAGTAAGAAACGAAATAATCAAGTCTTGATATGAACATGAGATGTCACTAAGATTGCGACAGGAAATATTGCTCTCAAGTATTTGCCAACTGAATCAAAAAGGTGACACGTTTTAAGAGTTGATGAATTTAACGACTGATTCAGGGAAGAATTCAAATAGATATTAGTGGGAGGAACGATTATCGACATTTTGCCCAAGAATGGTTACAACTTCCCTTAAATCTGATTTGGAGCACGAATTGTAGTAACCACCCACTACGTCATCGTGTCACACAACTTGACACAACTTGACACAACTTGACGACGCAAAGAGTACAAGGAGATCCAATTTATGCCACTACTCTTTTCTTTTAATTTCCTTTTCATTTTCATTTAGTGGCCTAGTTTTCTTTCAATTTCGTAAGTTCTTTATGCAACTTTGTTCTTTTATTTACATTTCTGCAAGAAACTTAGATGTTTATCTATCACTTCGGTGATTATTTCAATAAAAGTTATTCTTCATTCCCACTTTCTCTTCTGCATAAATACAATTCACGCTCCAGTTCTCTACCTAGAACTTCATTATTGCTTATTCCTTTTAAACAATCTTTTGACTTTCACCGTTAATTTCCTTGAAAATATTGTGTGAAACAATATTAATTGTTCAACTTTTAATTTTTAATTCTTAATTCTAGCAATAACTCAATTAAATGTGTGGTGACGAAACAACCTAATGTTAAAAAAGCTTTTTATGTCAATAGTCTTTAGTACGGATTAACAATTTGGGTTTCCATATCGCGCATTTATACAACCGATATATGGATTTTAACATTATACTTCGCTTATTTAGAAACGTTGTTGCAAAATTCATCAAATATATTCATTGACCAGAAAAAGGAACCAACAAGCTTTAAAATTAGATATTAAAATGAAAAGAAAAGAAATTGCAAGTATTCATTAAATAGTCATTATAAAGGTTTATCTGTGAAGGCCTAACTGGCTACAACAAGAGTAGCTCAGAAATTCACCAGACCATTGCCATGGCAAGTCTTCAATTTTCAGCTCTACCCATCTTGAAACTCAAAGTTAAACTTAGCTTACAAACAAATACCGACTTAAGGAACATAAATGATTTGTTCATTGCATATTAGATTTACTCTACTTCTGCCAAGTAATCATCGATTTCCGCTGGCGTCAATACCCTGCAACATAATTAACATGCGATTAAGTCAACCATTTAAAAGATCCATCAATGTAATAATGATTTTGAAGTAATTAACTTGTGATTATCGTCATATTTATTGGTACAATAGGAAGTTTACCACTGCTTTAGAGGATCTTTATCTAAGTTCTTGAACAATGTTATTTATATCAACATCAATTCAAGTTAAATTTTCATTTCAGTCTCAACCCATCCACCTTCCTGTAGGTGACAACTTTTTTTTTTTTTTTTTCCATTTTCGCAATGCAGTTTCTATTGCATTTCAAAATACTCATAAGTCTTAATTCAGATAGGACAACCCGAAAAACCAGTTCAACTTGCTGGCTACAAAACAGCTGAGTCAATCAAACTAGGATAAAAGGCATAAAGTTGTTACTAATTCCGAAAGCACACAAATTACTCTGTTTTAAGGAAACAGATATGCACCTGAACTTTTTGTCGGCACCAATTATTCCAATTTCAATATTTTTTCCTGAGATCTGTCCCTCAAACCTGTAAAATGCCCATAAAAGAATATTTTCAGGCCTATTATACCAAGGTTCAAAAGAAAAAATATATATATAACAATTTTCAATGAAGGGGACAGTGGGGACAGTGAATAGTAATCACTTCCTTTCATTTTTAATAATTTCAAGGTAAGGAAAGCTTGGAACCTTGAAGCAATAAAGCCAGATCATGGCTTAGAGAGATGAGTTTTCACCTCTTTCATAATTGTCAAAATCAATACTATAAATTTGATTAAATAACCTACATAGGATTAGCCTCAATATTTTACAAGCTTAATCCAATCTTAGATAAATTTTCCTTCTCCCAACCATAAACTCAGAAACACTAAAGCATTCATGCCCTACTACTTATTGTATAGGGAAAACATATTGACCAAACCAAAAAGTGAACCACAATATGACTTTTGGGCCTATAACAGGCAGTAATGGTAAAATGTGATATTTACATAAAGATTCTATTTGGTACATAAACTAGGAATAGCAAGATCCTACCCTTCCTTCAGTGTCAATATCGCTGTGTGGACTGCATCATCAAGCTCCATATCATCCGTATATCTACAAGTGGACAACGAATTCAACCATTGAGATGATAGGGGAAAACAAGAAGGTATAACAGTAAATATATTCACATCAAACAAACATATAATCTGAATCATATTTTTTAATAAATAAAAATCATAATGAAAAGTTTCAACGATATAATAACATAATCCTTTGCACATCATGTATGTCAGAATCCATGAGATAATTTATTCCTTTACATATGCATTATGGCAACACCATACCTCTTCTCAAGAAATGTCTTTGCATTAGAAACATTTTTCCCCATAGCAGAAGCTTTCCAAGAAAAATATGAACCTGATGGATCCACCTACAGAAGAAAAACTCTTAAATTCAAAGTAGAAATGTTAGAAAATTCTAAGTGCAAGAACAAAGATATCCCATCAAACACACCAACATGCAAAAGCATAGAGAAAGTGACAACCAAATCTCAAGGAAAACCCACTTAAGTTTAAACCGCATGAATAATCAGAGCAATTCTTGCTCTCAAGCAAAACCCTGAATCAGCTCAAGCAAAAACAAGAAAATGTAACATTGGTGTAACCAAATTATAAGCTTTTCTTTACCTTTTCTTTTTTGTAATAGAAAATGAAATTGTAAGCATCTCATGGATTACATTATTGTCTTCATAGACGGCATAAGTCATAGTTATTTCATATTAAAGTGTGAAAAGCAATGTGATAAAGACTGCAGGCGATGCTCATCCACCAGGGTTTAAAAGAAACAGTAACAGGAGTTGCAACAGAAAAGCATATTAACATACCTGATATAGTTGTGGTCCATTATCATCAAATCCAGCAACCAGTAGGGACACTCCAAAAGGCCTAACACCACTATAAGAACAAAACAGAAATATCAGAATTCAAGATAGCAAAGGGTAAAAAAGAAGAATGGAAATAAAAAAACAGTTGCATGTAAACGGAAAAAAAATGAAGCATGTTTGGTTTCACACTTAGAAAACCCTGAACCATGGTTTGAGCAAAAGCTTATCGCTCATAGTCATAGCTTTTGCCCAAACCATAATTTGAGGTTTCCAAACAAGAAACCAAACATGCTATGAAAGATTATCCAACATTCCAACTAAGTTGGACACATTTAGGTTCAAGTTCTCACGATAACTGAGGCTTTGGAAAATTGATGTCTCAACATTTTCTTATTATTCGATGGAAAGGAGATGTCTCAACATTTAATTACAACAATTAAACTCCCTTAACTTCGAAAAATGTTTCAACAGGTACTTATGTTAATAGGAATAGCTAGCTACCTTTGACAATCTTAGTTACTTAGCAAGAAAGTCTCATGTTGAAAAAAATTAAAAGGTCAATTGGTAGTTGAAAAGCTCTAGCAAGGGGGAGATAAGGAAGTCATATTGAGGAACAAAAAATAGTTAGAAGTGGCTATTGAGACCTTGTCAAAATTTGAGGGATCAATTTGCCAAAGCATCAAGGTTGAGGAGGGTAATGAAAACCTATCCTTAATTATACCCATATATGTATTTTCACCATATCTCATTTTTTTTTCTTTTTCTGGGTAGGGTTGAGGGGGGATGATTATATGCATAAAATAAACTTCTCATACTACAAGTAAAAAAGGTAATGTTCGGCAGCCAAAACACTTCTGAGAGGGAGGACAGTTTACAAGAAATTAATTACCCCGACTGAGTAAATTCCTGCATAACAGCAGCAACTTCCCTTACAAGCTGAGTGACAGGGATTGGTTCCTGTAATTTTCCATTACATGTATCAGATGTAACCTACACTTACAAAAGATCCATAACAAAATACAAAAAGAGAGCAGAAGGGACAATAACAAGTAGTGCATATTAACTGCATAATTCCAATTATAATAATTTAATGTTTTAAATAATTACAAACTCCCTTGAAGTAAACAAGTAGTGCATATTAACAGCATAATTCCAATTATAATAATTTAATATTTTAAATAATTACAAACTCCATTGAAGTAAACAATGCTTTCCAGAAAAGAAGGAAAAAGTGGAACTTTGATGAACATCTAATCGATATGTAACAACCAAAATTCATAGGCAATATAGGCTACAACATGAACAAGATCCATGGAGGAAAAAGGAAATGTGGAGCCAAATACTCCGACAATAGGAAATATAGGACACAGAAATTGAACGAAACAATATACTGAGTTGTAAAGTACAGTTCAGTTCTGAGAGAGAGAGAGAGAGAGACAGATTCTTCTATTTGACCCCACTAAGTAGTCCTTTAGCATGTAGATTAATCTCCATAGCATGTAGATGATTGAAGATATTAAATCTAGACATTAGTTCCTTCAGTAGTATACTTCTCAAAACTTAGAAGAATGACTATGAATGGATTTTGGGCTCTTCGGAGGTTTGGAAGTTGCAACTCTTGATGAAACCTATTACAATAGATGAACTCCAGAAAAACAGTAGAATCATAAATATAAGAATTTTAGCCTTGTTTCAACACAGCCTTTCATCATAATGAACTCTATTGCCTTTTCAGTCTACAAAGAATGAAATATTTTGAAAATAAGGAATGTTATAGACACAGAATAATACAGAAATAACCATTCTGGAATGACTCAGTCAAATAATACGGATATGCTTTGCATGAGAAATGATGAAAACTTCCTATAGATGAGTTACCAACTAACAAATATTGAAACAATAAAAGTACTATAATCAAAAATTCCAAATTGAAGCTAAAAACAATATAACTGAATCTTATTTAACAAGTATATATAGATTTCAGAAGTAAGAAAGAAAAAGAAATCGGAAGAGAAAATGAAGATATACTGTACTTTATATAATCGGTGATACTGTTCAGCCTGTTTCCTGCTTTTCCTAACCAAGACTCGAAAATCAGGACCCATGCCACTGAACAACAAAGACAAAACTTAGGTTAAGGTGGTAAGATGCTCGCAGACTAATCAAGAATAAATGACCACTTCCATTTACTAAAAGCTAAAAATGCAGCGACAATGAAGGCTAAGAGCCTGTTTATGAAGTTTCAAACACAAAAGTAAACATCAGGAAACAAGTTATTTCAATAGTTTGATCTCTTACAAAGCATAAAAACAAAACAGAAAGAAAATGCTTTGTAATACTTTCTGTACTTTTATGTTTGGCTTTCAAAAGTCATCCATTTATATTTCACCATTAACTACTTCAAAAAGTAGTCATTTAGAGATCCCCCCAACCCCCACCCCCTCCCCTCTCCCCTCGAAAAAAGTCATAGTTCTCCAATTTATGGGTTGTATCCAGTAAATATCTTTATTAGAATTCACAGAAATCTTGTAGCAGCTAACCATGAGTCCATGACTCTCACAACAATACCATCAGGACATAGGCAATAGTTTGCCAGTAAAAAACTTATATTTTGATTGAAATATATACAGACTTTTACAAAGTTTTAACTATTAAGCTGTTCTATGCATAGTCAAGAACATTTTTCCCCCAAAAATAGTTGCCACGCTCCCCTCAAGCATCAGCCTGGCCTTCAACCTCAATTTTTTTGAGTCTAGGTCACTTTAGACTTCAGTGGCCTCATGTTTATGAACACATTCAACAGCCATCAAACGCCATAATGTGGAGCAATCATCAAGGTACAAATAATTAATGATAACTTAGAAAGATTCAAATATATAGAAAGACACAAACCTATATACAACACCTATATTTGGTGTTAATAACTGAATTTTCTGGACCTGCAATGAAATAGAACAAACACTCTGAATCAAATTTTAAATTTATGAAGCGACATGAACCAATAACTTCAAAGTTCTTTAAAATGTAAATTGACAAAACAGAAATGTCTGCAGGAAAAAGCTCCATAAAATAGTGTCATCAATGGCCATACTTTCAATTAGAACATTATTCCATTTGGCAAATACTTTTTGAGGTTTGATGAAAGGTACAATAAAATGCATGCCGCATATCATACTATCATATATCCAAGGTAGGTAGAGTAACAATCAGCAGAAACTTGGAAATAATTTTGGACACACATAGTGCTCCTTTTGTAGCTGAAAATTATTTCTTGGGGATGGGACAGAGCACAAAAGCAGAAGTAAAAAGGTAGCAAAACCAAATCAGATATAGCATTAAGTAAATTTTATAAATTTGTGACAAAAATAATGAACAAAAGGGATTCTAACCAAAACAAACTCACCGATGCTTCATCAACCAATATAGATGGCAGTTTCTTCTCTGTTGCAATGACAACTCCATTTGCAGCTGCAAGAGTCAAATATAAAATTATAAATAACAAAGGCAACAGCAACTACATTACATGATTGAAATCATCTACAAGACACAAGGAGCCAATGAATCAGACAGTAAATTGTAGAAATAATGCATGGTACTGTGGCAGAAATAGAAGATATTTGCAAACAAAATGAATCAGCAATATCTACAAATAGGTAGAAAGTTCGACCCATGTGTTTGGATAAGCTTATTTTGTGTTCTAAAGCTTATAACCCAAAGTTCTTAACCCAAAAATTGATAGAAATTATTTTCCAAAATTAAGTTGTTACCAACATTTAACATAAGATTAAACCATGACACAAACTAAGAAATCTCTACCTCTAGCCTATTCATCCCAAGAATTTCTACGTTTCAGAGAGCATTGTTTTTCCAGAGCTTAACTTAGCCTTTATCATGCCAAAGGCACTTTTACATGGCCTCATAAAGAACAGTATGCCTTTCTGGTTTCTACAACAGATAAACAGCATACAACCACACTGTAAAGAAATTAAACTTCTGCCAATCTATTAGATGACAATTGTAGAACTAGAAGCTGATTTTGCCTTAAGAGGAAAAAAGGAGGAAAAAAAAAACAACCTGTGCGATTCTTATAATCATGGTTATCGAATCGCGATATGTATTGTGTATCGCTGAGGCAAATTATGAACCATGAATCATAACAAATCGTAAGATACGGAAGCATAACAAAAATATACTTTATATATGACATATCATAAACAAAATGACATCTAGAGTCTACACTAAGAATTGACAAAATCAATAACATAGGGTTAAAGAATGAGGATAAACAAATCGTTGGGGAGGTAATTTCAGAAAAAAGAAAAAAGTAGAGAGTTTAAGGTTTAGGGTCATATCATGGCTCATACATAACGTACCGTATCGTACGATTCAATAACCATGCTTATAATAATTTAATTCTTATAATAATCTAATAACAAAATACGTGAGCTTAGAACAAGCAAATAAAAGTAAAACATATTGTTGGAAATGTAGCATTTATTCAACCCAGCACAAATTTCACTGCTGGTTCCTTTCACACACCACTATATACCATCTTTTAAGCCACAAATTCTGTCCACTTACCAGCACCCTCAGGAATCTCACTTCTGCTACATTTACTCTAAACTCCAGATTAGCTTTAAAACCGAGGCATCGAATTTGAAACACCAATATATTAATAGCATCCTAGACTACAAGTGTAATATTCCAGAATTCCAGCTCCCATCAAGTCCCACCATCCCAGGACTCACCATTAATTTAAGTTAGAGAAAAAAATTAGAAATTCAAGAACAAATTCCCCCAATGATCTTTATTTCAGCTGCTTCAACACTCTCAACGAACAAAATAAATAAAAAAAGCTAAAAAGCATGAGGAAACAGGAACACTGAGGAGAAGGATTGAGGGCTATAAACAGACCCAGTAATAATAAATCACCTTTGATTCCGAGAGAAGTTTGTCCAGACCCAACAGCTGTCAGGGCATGTTCAATCTGAACAAGCTTTCCAGAAGGGCTGTTCAACAACACCAACCAAACACATTGAAACATAAATCAATGAAAACCCAAAAAGGAGAAAGGAAAAAATCAATCGGCAATAAACATACCTAAATGTGGTAAGAGAGAACGAGTACTGACTGTCCCCCATAGATAAACCCTACAAGAACCTCTGCACCCACACACAACTTCCATTACAACTTATATTCATAAAATAAACCCCCCCCCCAAAAAAAATATACTACACATGACTTATTATACGATCCCTAATAACAAAATCACAAAGATCAAACAGAGAAGCATAAACAGCAACTACAACCAGAAAAGCATAGCAAAATCAGCAACAAAAAAATAACATCAGAACAGATTCATAAACAGCATTGATCAAGAGAACAAAATGAGAAAAAGGTACAAAAACTCCCAAAAAAAAGGGGCACAGAATCAAACCTCAAAATCACCCCAAGCTAAACAGCAAAAAAAACTAGAACAAGGTGGAGCAAGAGACGACGTCGCGGCGGCGCAGTTCTTCTGTGTTTCGATCGTTGCGGTGGGCGGTACAATGTGGGGGATCTGAAGTGGATGTGTTGATGGCTGCCGCGCACCGAGCAAGTCTCAAACCTGGGCCTTGGAATCCATGTCACATTGGGCTTGGATGGCCCCATACTCTTTCTAAGAGTTCCAAATTGTTGGAATGAATAGGACCAAAACAATCCCTTGGCAATCATTTGTTTCTCTATACATAGAAGCTCAACGTTTCGAGGTTGCGTTCGCTTGGTAAGACGAGCACAAATATACAAACGTAAAAAATAAGAGGATAAATTAGTCTGTTTGGTGATAATATATAAAATACATTTATTTGTATTTATATCTTATTTAGTTTAATAAAGACATGGCATAAAATATATTTTAAATGATTTAAAANCCAAATCACATCATAAGCCATACCTATGCCCATACCTCCCACTATTCATCACATTTTATTAAATCCTAAAATCAATTAATTTCCCCCACCATTCAGCCATCCAAAACCGAACTCTCCCCCAAAAATCTCAAGAACATTTCATCTTCTACAATCCTCCATAATCACACCTCAAGCCAAGCTCCAAGAACACTCCTTTGTCACCAAGAAAGCAAGCATTCTTGCCATCCTCTTTCACCCCCCATGAACCGAAAACACACCCCCTAAGTCTCCTCATCCTTCTTCATTTTCTTCCTTCCAAAATCAAGAGGAACAACCTCTTCCCCTCCACCTTGTTTGAGGTTCTTCACCTTGGAGAAAGGAGAAGCTCAAGCTTTGGAACAACAAGGCTTGCGGGACTTCACTCTAAGCTTCCCTCACCACCACCAGGTTTTTCTACAAGTGGGTAAACTTGGTTTGGTCACCTCTTGGTGGCTTATGTTTGCTTGTATGTGTTTATGTGTTGGTATGCCTTATAATAAACGATGTTAGAAATGCTATGTTAGGACTTAGGAGATGATTCTGAAGGGTCCTGTGACCTGGACTAGCTTAGTATATGATGGTTGAAATATGTGAGAAAAACTCAACGAGCATCCATGAGCGAAGGGGAAAGAAAGGCGAGAGAAACAAAGAAAATAGATTCTGGTTTGTCAGGTGCAGTCGGGCTGTCTGCGGAGAGTGGTTGAAGGAGTATGTAGAGAACTGTTGAGCGGCGCCTGGAATGGTGCCGGGTGGGTTCCGCGGAGGATCCCAGGGGTGTGAATGAGAAAAGTGAGAGAAAATAAGTACGGGGTAAGTGCTGAGTGATTTCGCGGAAAAGTAATTGAGAGGAGTCTAGAGTTGTTGAGCGGCACCAGGAACGGTGCTGAGTGGGTTCCGCGGAGGATCCCTGGGGTGTAAATGTGAGAAAATGAGAAGAGAATGAGTAAAGGAGTAAGCGACGGGGGTTCCGCGGAGAGATGACCGAGAGGAGTCTGGAAGGTTAGTGAGCGGGCACCTGGGATGGTGCTGAGTGGTTCCGCGGATAGTGACAGAGAGAAGTCTAGAAAGTTGATGAGCGAGTACCTGGGAAGGTGCTGCATGGGTTACGCGGAGGATCCCTGGGATACTGAGAGAGTTACGTGAAGAGTGTTGAGCGGGCACCAGGAGTGGTGCTGAGTGGGTTCCGCGGAGGATCCCAGGAGGAGAGTTTTATGTAAAGAGTGTTGAGTGGGCACCCGGAGTAGTGCTGAGCGGGTTTCTGCGGAGGACCCTGAAGTTGTTGAGTGGTTACAAGTATGTGTATGAGGAATGAATGAGTTAGGTTTATGATGATGTATGATGATGTGTGATGACGTATGAGGAATATGTTATGAGGTAAGTTTATGATGAGTGCATGATATACTTGTATGATGATGTACGTGGAATATTGCATGTAGAATATGTATGTCAGGGATGGTTATGCTATCATGCATCATGAGAACTAGAAGAATGAGAAGCGCTAACCCGGGTGAGCCGGTATGCGCGAGGAAAAGAATGAGGAGACGCTAAACCGGGTGAGCCGGTACGTGTAAGAAAAGAATGAGGAGACGCTAATCCGGGTGAGCCGGTACGCGTAAGAAAAGAAGAGAAAGACGCTAACCCGGGTGAGCCGGTATGCATAAGGGAATCCCATGTTTCCCAAGCATGAGCATATGATGTATGAGTTACCTGAGTATATGATAATGAATAAGCATGTAAGATATAAATATATAATGATGTATGCCTGTGTAGTCGTCAAGAGAACGCTCGAGATGGCCTATGTATATACGCGAGGTAGAGGTAATGAGCACGAGAACTTAGATAAGCAAGACTAGTTCCCCAATCACCTAGTAAAGTAGATAAAACCATTCAGGACCTTAGGCCAGATAATAATCAGTAGGATGCCAGTATGCATGTTCACATAGAACCCCTGAGCGGCCGGGTTGATAAGCGAAAAAAGATTCCCCATGCCAAGATTAACCACTGAGGACGACTGTTCTCACCCCCCCACTCGCTTATGCTTCCAGGAGCAGGCGAAGAGTATGAGGGCTACGAGGAGCCCTATGAGGAGTCGCACGTGGAGCAGTAGAGGACCGAGGACAAGCCAGTCTAGCTCGGCATCAGATGGACGTTTTGCCATATTTTGATATATTTTGAGATGTATTTTGATGCACTTGGCTTATACATGTAAACTATTATGATACTCCGTTGGTTGTATTATGTGATGGACCAGATACTTGTTATGTAATTATTTATGCTAGTAATGATTATCACTTTTAAGCTTCTGCTCTATCGTTTGCATTATATGTTTGATTCACGCGTGGCTCATATTTTGCAAGTAAAGTAACAAGTGGAAAAGTTTTAAAATGGTCCATATTTTCCTTAACCTCTTATTTTCAAAAGATAATAAAGGACTATAAGTAATCCCACCAGATGATTAACAACCTAGTGAGCACTGCGTACTACTCGAGGGTATGCAGTTAGCTAGGATGTTACACAACTAGGCGATTTTCATGATTTTTCATGAATAATTCTTCATTTTATTCAGCTATGAATGAGAAGACAAAATTTCAATTTAAAATATTATCATAACTCCTTTCACATATTGCTACAACATGAGCATATTTGGAGTGTGAAATGTAGAAAATATTTTTTCCAATTAGTTATCGTTAGTGATCTTTTCATCACATAATTTAAATAGAGAACTTGTCTTAAAAACTATTGAATTTTTCTCTCACTATCAGTCTTAAGATCTTATAGTCTCGAGTGCATTCGATTTTTTTTTCTTTAGATGTAAGTATCAAATTACTTTTTATAATTTGGTAAATAATGAATTCATTATATTATTCTCTTCGGGAGAATACGAGTAACACATTATAAATAGCCAGAATTACAAAATTAATAAATTATAGATACTAAAAGATAAATATTGGAGGAGTTACATTCACTTCAGGGAATGTAAAATAAAATTCAATCAAGTCTCGGAATGATCTTTTGACCTATTCACTTATGGGAATATGTAAATATAATATCCTTAAATAGAGAAATAATCATATTTATTTGTTTATAATAATAATGATGCATTGCTTCTGGGAATGACTATCACTTTTCTTAGGATTTATTGTTATTAATTTATGATAATGATTATATTTCATTATATGTACAGTTATCATTCACTTCTAGGAATGATTATACATTCTCATAGGTACAATTAACATCTACTTCTAGAGATGATTTTATTTTCTCATTATAAAGTTACCATTCACTCTTGGGAATAGATTTATTTTCTCATTATACGGTTATCATTCACTTCTTATAATGATTTTGTTTTCTTATATATACTGCTACTATTCACTTTAGGGAATAATTATATTTTCGTGTAGGTACCATTACCATTTACTTTAGGAAATGATTTTATTTTCTTATAGATACCATTACCATTCACTTTGGAAAACGGTTTTATTTTTGGAAAACGATTTTATTTTCTCATACGTAACATTATTTACCATTCATTTATGTGAATGGTATTGAAAGAAATCACTACAACAAAAAAGCCTATTACCGTCTCAAAATTACCGTCGGACACGACCCGACGGTATTACCGTCGGAAAAAACGGAAATTCCGACGGTAACCGACCGACGTGAGGACAAGGGGTCGACTTACCGGTGGATCGGTTTACCGACGCAAATACCGACGGTAAAGTCTTCGCGGGTAATGGCGGGAATGGTGTTTTCGGCGGTTGTAACCGACGGAAACTAAGACCAGTAAAATGATGGCACGTGCTACAATTACCGTCGGATTAGTCCGACGATAATTCGTCCGTAATTTAGCGGCGGTTACACACGACGGAAATGGGAACGGTGCCATTTTAGCGTCGGTCAGGAGCGACGGTAAGTGCATCAATATTTACCGTCGGGTGTAACCGACGGTAATGGGCTAAGAATTCAAATACGCGCGGTAGCGGCGGTTACAAACGACGGAAACGCTAACGGTGCTATTTTTAGCGTCGGTTAATAGCGACGGTAACTGCATCGATATTGTCAATCGACAGGTCATTTATGATCATATTTACCGTCGGTTAAAGCCGACGGTAATGGGACAAGAATTCAAATAGGCACGTTAGCGGCGGTTACAAGCGACGGAAACGCTAACGGTGCTATTTTTACCGTCGGTTAATAGCGACGGTAACTGCATCGATATTGTCAATCGACAGGTCATTTATGATCATATTTACCGTCGGTTAAAGCCGACGGTAATGGGACAAGAATTCAAATAGGCACGTTAGCGGCGGTTACAAGCGACGGAAACGCTAACGGTGCTATTTTTACCGTCGGTTAATAGCGACGGTAACTGCATCGATATTGTCAATCGACAGGTCATTTATGATCATATTTACCGTCGGTTAAAGCCGACGNTTTTTAGTCCCTGTAAAATTTTAAAGTTTGTTTATAGTCCCTGTGTCTGGCTAGGGTTAACGGCGCTAACGTGGTGTGCCACGTGGCATAATTATGCCACATTACACCACGTTAGCACCGTTAACCCTAGCCAGACACAGGGACTATAAACAAACTTTAAAATTTTATAGGGACTAAAAATTTTACACAGGCATTAAAAGCAAACTTTGAAATTTTATAGGGGCTAAAAACTTAATTAAGCCAATAAAATATTATCTTGAAGAAGTATTCAAATAAAGATTGATTCTTTGAACTTCTTTACTCAAGTAAAGAGCAAATTCGTATTGATAAGGTATTATGAAAGAACAGGGAAAGTATTAAAGATGAAAGAGAGAAAGAATAGATAAGGGAGAGATGAAGCTTTATTAATCTATTGATAATCTTAATGGTATGAGTACTTAAAGATCTATTTATAATCTAAGAGTGAGATTGCATTGGATCATATCAAATCTTTATAATATCTCTATAATATTAATATATACCTATATAATCAAATACTAATCAAATTAGTATATAAACATTGACATTAATAATATTTTACATCGAAAATAAATTTATGGATGACTATTCCATTGGTAACATACTTACAAATTATTTATTCCACTGACAATTATTACTAAAAACAAACTTACCAACCAACTCTTGCCATATAAACTTCTATGAAAACAATCAATATATGAATAATTTAAGTGGTAGATGCTCGTTTGTCATGTGGTTTGAGGGTCATACTCCTGGTGGGTTTTTATAATACATTCTGACCGTGCTCCTTAAAGAAATAAATGAAGGCATTGGTTAAAGAATCAGGAATATAAAGTTTTTAATGCAATAGAAACTTAAAAATTTTACTTCTTCAATCATTTTTATTTTTGCTAATTTCTTGAATAGTGGCTTAAATAAGAAAGAACCTTTTAGAAAAATGAAGTCAAACGCCCCATAAACTATGCATCAACTTAGCAAGAAATATTTATTTTCAAAGTTGCTACATTATTTAAAAGTTTCAGTCAGAGAAACAAACTGTTATAGATCGAACACTTGTCATGTCACGCGGTAATTTATGCCTATCATTGAACGTGCTTCCATTCGCAGTTTGAACTTTATGGCATTTAGATTATTCAACGCCACAGACTCCTAATTGGACTCAAAATTATCAATCAAACAACATATTAAAAACACAACAATGACGACAGCCCTTTGACATTTGAATAAGACTTCACTTGTAACAACTAAATCCATATATATTTTTAAATTAAAAATGTTATTTGTTGACCTAAAAACAGCCACCTAACATATAAACAAATATTATAAGATACAAAAATAAACATTGTTAAACAAAAAAACGAATAATATTAAACACACGTTTACGGGCACTTACAAATGCTTGGTGACAATGTTCGTTTTTTATTTTATTTTGTAGCAATATTAATGTCGCACAAACGTAGAAAAGTTTTAGGACGATGTTTGTTTCTCTATTGTGTACTATTTGTTTATCTGTTTTGTAATATTTGTTTTTCTCTTATGTGATTGTCGGTGGCTATTTTTGGGGTGTATAAGTAGCGACACTATTTTAAATTTGTATATATACTAGAAGAAGATTCATTTGTAATAAATCAGCAACGTGCTGTCCTATACATTGGATTGCGTTGTTTTTAAAATGATTCTTAGGTATATGTTACACCAAAATATAGGGAAATTGAAAAGGCATAAGAACCTACATTGAGAAGGGAAATTATGCAAAATACAAGTGTGAAAATATTTATAACCCAAATGTAAGATGTGACGTGTAACATCTCTCTTTTTTCCTTAGTAAAGATTTCATGAATTCAATAGGGGAAACAAGCTCTCACATGAGCTTTTAGGTTAAAATGTCTATAGAAGAAATTCTGCTCAATTTCGTAAAATTCTGCAGACACTAGAATAAATCCTTTTTGTCATCCAAGTGCAATGGTGTATCTAAGGTATCTGTAAAATATATGGTTACAGAAGAAAGTTCACAAATACCTTAGACTAACCTAAATCCCTTCTTAAAAAATTAGGAGATCACAAGGACGTGATCGAAATATTTTTAGAATAACCATACGTGAAGTACCAGAACAGGTAACAACAAAACCTGATCAAAATTGATCTGTATGTGACCCTTAATTCTTGGCCACAAAAAGTGGCCAAGACAAAAAGGCCATACACGGCCAAGAATGGCCCAAATGGCCAAGTCAATGTTCAAAGAAATGAGTCATGGCATGAGTCACCATGCTTAGGTCATGGATGATGTCATAAAAAGGGCAAAATGGTAAATTGGTCCAAGGGCATTTTGGAAAAGTGAAAATCCGGCCAAGGCCTATAAATACCCCATGGAATCCAAAATTTGGGGAGAAAAA
>QANU01075461.1:352060-369683 GCA_003254905.1 Nissolia schottii | reverse complement strand
GATCTGAATTTGCTTCCCAAGTTTTTCTTCAATTTTTCTGACTTAGCTTGTGGTGTGGTTATGGCTGAGCAACGTATGATTTGCAAAGATGAGTAAATAAAGAACCTTAAATAGGAAGCCAAGGAAGCTCAGCGAGAGGCTTAGAGAGCTCGAGATCACTTTTTTCCTGGGCCTAACCGCTCTTGTTTTAATGCTACTGGTGTAGTAGTAGGTCGAAAATTGTTGAAGAGGACCCCGTTGGAGCCCAAGAAGAGCCCCCGACCGAGTAGTGATTCTGCCTAGGAGGATTAGCCTCTCTTTATTTTGTTGTACTTTTAGGCGAAGTCCTTTTGTATTTTTATGTTTATTTTCATGAATTTGAGAAGCTTTGGCCTGTAGTACTTATGAGATCCTTGGATATTTTGTATCTTTTGCATCCTTGTCTTCTTTTGTGGAGACATTTTGGTTGCAAGTTGGTTGTTTTGATAACCTCTAAGCTTGCGTCCAAGCTTGATTTTTGGGTATCAATTTATTTATATATATGTGTATATATATTTTGTTGCCATGGCTTTTGGTTGAGAAATATCCTCTTTTGATAGACCCTTAGGCCTCTCTTTTGGGAAGAAAATTCTTCTTTGTATGAGTAACATGTAGAATGTAGAAAGGTACGAAAACTTTATTGATGAGCGAGCTGTGTACCGTTTAGCATTTAGGCCCGTTAAAAACCCTCCAGGAAAACCTGGGTCGGGAAAAGAGTACCCTCCTGCCAAGCTTCATTCTACGAGGTCAGATGTAAAATTTGTTGTTCCCTCCTGGATTTTTACCCAGTTGTATTTCTTCAAGTTCTCCCTCGGGTTGAGGTTGCTCCTCTTGTCGATCTCGAACGTCGAGGTCTATTACCATCGTCTCATCTCTGACTTCCACGCTTTCTTCTGCAACTTTTCTTTTCTGACCGACCTCCAAGCTGGCTTGGTAGCACCTTCTTGATAATAGTTGGTCAGCTTTTACTGTGATTACTTCCCCTTTCTCTAAGGGGAACTTTATTGCTAAGTGGAGGGTGGACACCACGGCTCCCAGCTTGTTAAGTGTCTTTCGGCCAATTATGGCGTTGTATGTTGAGGGTCGATCAACCACCAAAAAATTAACCTTTTCTGTTCGGCTATTAGGCTTTGCCCCAAATGTAACATGTTGTGTGGTGTATCCGTCTGGGTCTATCCTCTCTCCTGTAAAACTGACAAGCTCCGATCGATGAGTTTTTAGATCTGAAGAGTCCATTCCTAATTTGTTGAAGGCATCAAGGAATAGGATGTCTGCTGAGCTACCCTGATCAATCAGGACCCTCTTTACCTCGGCATTAACCATGATGACACATATGATCATCGCATCATCATGGTCAGGTGCGACTCCTTCCCCGTCTTCATCGGTGAACACGATATTTGGCATTGGGGGTAGCCTTCGGGGGGTTGGATTGCGGGTGGACATATGCATCACCTCTTTGAGGTGCTTTTTCGGTGCTGATTTGGATTCTCCCCCGCTCGCGAACCCTCCTGAAATAGTGTTAACAGTCCTGAGGGGCATGCTCCCTTCACTGTTGGTGTTATCAGGGGAGTCAAGGTCTTCGTCTCTTCTTCTTCTTGTGTTCTTTTTGTCCGTCTCAAAGTCAGGGGACCTTCGCCTATTAGGCTTTTGACCCCTGCTCTTGACGAACTGTGCCATGATGCTTCTTTCTTCTCTGATGAGCTCCTCTAGTGCTTCTTTTAAGTCGATGCAATTGTCAGTTTTATAGCAATGAGATTGGTAAAACTCACAAAATGACAAATTTTTTCCTTTGGGAACGTTCCTCAAGGGGCGAGGCATCGGAAGGTGGACGACGTTGACAATCTCCTTCAGGATTTGAGAAGGGGTTGTCGTTAATTCAGACCAGCTTCAAAACTTGCTAGGATTTGGTGGACGCCCATCCTTCTTTGGTTGGTCCTAGTTTGGCTTGCCAGGCGGGTTGAAATCTTTTCTCTGTAGGGCTTTTCTTCCCTCTTCCCTGCTGATGTGTACTTCTGCTCTTCTGTTAAACTCTTCGAGTGTCTTTGGTTCTTGTCCCAAGACTTCTTCTAAGAACGGGGTCCCTGGGTGGATTCCAAAACACAGTGCCATCAACCTTTGTTCGACAGTGATGTTTTCTACCAGGTTTGCTTCTTTGGCGAAGCGCTCCAAGTAATTGCACAAGGACTCGTTCTCTTCTTGGTTAACGCCCAAGAGGCCAATGGCTGTCTTAGGTTAGGTTGTCTTTTGCTGGTGGTGAATTGTAGCACGAACTTCTGGGAAAGGTCTTCAAAACTTGTGATTGACCTTTTAGGTAGGGAGAACAACCACTTCTCAGCTGGTCCTGTGAGGGTTAGTGGGAACGCCCTGCAAAGGACGGCATCGGGTGCTTGCATCAACCAGGTTTTGGACTTGAATGCCGTGAGGTGCTCCTGTGGGTCTGAGGTTCCATCATAGGCTTTCACAGTTTGAGGGAGGGCGAAGTTCTTTGGCGGGTTAACGCGAAAGATTTCGTCGGAGAACGGGCTGTCGTTCATGATGGATCCTTTATACCTCCGTTGTCGCTCGGAGCCTCGGGTTGGGTCCGAGTGGACAGAACCTTCAGAGTCTGAATCTACAGTCCGTCTCGGAGAGTTTTTGTGTCGGCTATGTCGCTCACGGTGGCTCGTGTGCTGGGAATGCCAAGATGGGATTGGGGAGTGTCGTCGAGGAAGACTTTCGCGTCGTTGCTTTGGGGAAGGAGTCCTGTTGGACCTCCTCCGCTTCGGGGCTGGGGATGGGGTCCTCTTTCTGCTCTTGACGTGCTGGGGGGTAAGGGACCTTTCCCGAGTTTGGGGCCTAGGGTGGTCCTTACGCTGCAAAGAAGTAGGTCCCCTATTGTCCCCCCTTTGATCATGATCCCGTCGCTCCTTTTTCCTGGGTTTTTCTCTCCGCTCCAAAGCTTTGAGACGTCGTTCTTTCTGTTTGATGAGGTCTCGGAGCCCGAGGATAACCTCGTAGGGATTCGTGTTGTTTTGGGAATTTGGAACAACTACCTAGGATGGGACATGTCGTCCATTGGGTCCTCGACGAACCAACTTCATTTTCCCCTGTTATGGGTGCAGGTAGTCCATCCCGAGGGTCAAGTTCCTGGTGCTGCGAGTTCCCGACTTCCCCTTGAAGGATCCCCTGTCTGGCTTTGGGGGGAGGGGGTTCGCAGCAACGTTGTCGGCTTCCATCAGGGCACCAGTTGAGGGGGGTAAGCTGACACTTACGAGATAGTATCATAGTTCCCACAGACGGCGCTAATGTTCGTAAGTAATTCATAAAGGGTGCGAGGTTACCTGAACGAGTGAGGAAGGCGCCTTAACGGAAGCTCAAAGGCTGGGGGCGAAGGCTCCGAGCAGGTTCGGAGGCCTGGACGAAAGCTCTGAGCGGGTTCGGAGGCTTGCACGAAAGCTCTGAGCGGGTTTGGAGGCTCGCACGAAAGCTCCGAGCGGATTCGGAGGCTTGGACGAAAGCTCCAAGCAGGTTCGGAGGCATGGACGAAGGCTCCGAGCAGGTTGGGAGGCTTGGACGAAGGCTCCGAGCAAGTTCCTTTCGGAGAGAGTGCGGGGGCGGGGTGTACCTGCAAAGGCACTCTGACACTCAAGTAAGCACAGGGATTATGAGAGTTCTCTAAGAGGAGAATGAGAGGTACCTGGTGACCTGAGAGGTAGTGTGCTTTTATAAGTGAGCTTAGAGTGCAAAGATAAAGGTAAGATAGAGATAAAGCAAGGGGGTTTGTCTATCCGCTCCCTGGTTTATCTTTTCCCGCTTATCTAGGAGTCGGTTACGGACTGGGGAGGAGAGGTCGCCGCTACCTCCTTTTAGCCTTGTTGGGCCGGACGGGGTTCGGAGCCTTTGGGCCTACGACCTTCTCCTCCTCTAAGTGCCATGAGGCTCCCTCTCTTTGGGCCGGTCTGACTAGGTGGGGAGAGCCTCTTCTGCTTCTTAGTGGGTTGGACCCTTCGGGCCTTTTAGGGGATGCGAGCACCTCTCTCTCTTAGAGGGTTAGAGCTCTCCGACCCTACTTTTTAGCCCGTAACAATACCAAAGTAATAAAAATAGTACAACATGTATAAATCAACTTAAAACACAGATGCATGTAGTATAACAATAATTGTAATCCTTGGTGCATCGTAAAATACAAATATAAAACAATTACAAAATTCATTAATTAAGAGATAAACATTTAACGATTAACAATTGATGCTTATATATATATAGTTTAATACTTTATTATATATTGGTATGCATAACAATAGGTGGTTGTGCAAATAGTCTTAAATAGATATCATGTAGAATTATATAAACGTTGCTTGAAGATAATAGCATTGATAGTCACTGGAAAAAATTATATTATAAAATTCATCTTCCAAAAATACCAGTCAAAATAATGGCCCTATGATCTTGCGGGATTTCACAAGAACCGGACCGATTTTTGGTCACCGCCGGAATTTAATACGTATCAAAGGCACTCGTAAAATAGACTGTTGTGAATGGAAAATTACGAGTATCTTAGATTAAAATTAAATTCCCTCATTAGAATTGTTTGAGAAATGTGATTTTACGATCAACTAATTTTTCGTACTAATTTTCAGTCGTTACCGGAAATTTAAGCCCGTACCGTCAGTACCCGTAAAAATACACTTTTACCGGGGAAAATTTTAGAATATCCTAGTTAAATCCCAATTTCTTATTTTAAGTGATTAATTAGTGTTAAATTATGTCTAGATAATTTTTATATCGTTCGTTAATTTCGTCGCACACGGTCACGTGCGTAACTGGACAGTTAACGATCAAACACGAGCAAACACGCATAGTCCGGGAGCAAAAAACTCTCCTCTCTCACGTGGGCTGTTGAGGGCTGAACCCAAAGCATCATCATTTGCATCCTTACACACTCTAGGAAGCAAAGGACATGCATTGGCTTAATTAGAAAAGATGGCATGATGATACTTAATCACCTTAGCATAATTATGTGAAAAATCTACCCAAAATCCCCCCTAAAAACTGTGCTCACTCTTCAGATTTTGGGAGCAAAATTCTCTTCCAAGTGTCATCCAAAACTACACTTAAGCAACATGCATTGGCCTAAGCAAATATGTGATGATCATGCATCATTACCTTGGATTTGTTTGGATAAAATTGGCCCAAAACCCCCTCCAAAAACGTGTTCCCCTTCAGATTTTGGAAGCCAAATCTACTCTCCAAATCTTCCCAAATCTCATCCCAAAGCCATGCATTGGTTCATTCCAAAAGGTGGCATGATTACACATCATTACACCAAATAAACTAAATCAAAATTTAGCCCAAATCTCCCTTGCATAACCGAACCCCAACCTACATTCTCTCATCCATTTTCACTCTTCTCCTAGATCCCATTTTCTCTCTAAAACATCCAAGAGAGTAAGCCAAGGAGCCACCCTTTGTTCTTGGTAAAAATCAAGCATCCTTGCTTATGTTTCTTGAGCCAAAACTGAAAGCCACAAGCCCGAGTTCCCTCACTTTGATTTCATTTTTCTTTCACACATAAGCAAGAGGAATACACCATCATCCTCACCAAAACCCCCAAGAACCAAACCATCATCATCATCAACGTTCTTCAAGTGACATATTGAAGAAAAGTGGTGACCTCAAGCTTGGAGCATCAAAGCTTCAAGGAGACCACTCAACACTCCTCACATCACACACATTTTCATGTTCAAAAGTGGGTAAATCTAGCCTAAACTACCTCTTGGTGGTCCTATACTTAAATGTGTGATTATGTGAAAATATGAATATTATGCTTGATGATGTGCATTCATGTGTTTGATTGTTGTTTGAAAGTAAATATATATTATTTGTTAAAAATCTGTGGGTAAACTAACTAAAATCATCCCTTGATGGTTTTATGCCTTTTTGCATGTTTATGTGATCTACGAGAAAATATACATAATATGTGTTATATGCCTTGGAATGAGTTTGCTTGTGTTGTTAATGATGTGATTAAGATAAATGTACCTTTAAGTGGTTAAAAATCTGTGGGTAAAGTTATGATTTAATCATCCTCTTGGAGATCTATGAGTGCTTGCATGTTGCATGCAAGAGTGTACGTGGCTTTATGAGCATATGTTGAGTTATGTTATGGATGATGCATGCATGTGCTATTTTGTGATTTGAGGATGATAATATATGATTTATGAATTTGGAATATGTAGAAAAATATTTTAAGTGTTATACATGGAAAAGTTTTGAGGAAATGTGACATAGAGCAAAAATGAGGTTTTGGATATACAAGGGCAAATCTATAATTTCAGGTATAAGGGTTGAAAATCTGGGTTTGTTTTTATGAAAAATGGGTTCAAAACTATCAAAAACTATGGGGTCAAGTCTTGAGTCCATTGGATGGTGGTTATCTAAAATTTTGAAGGAAATCAGTTTTTTGGACAAAAATGGCTTTTTGAACATAAAAAGGGCGAAACTATAATTTTAGGTATGGATACTGAAAATCTGGGTTTATTTTCATGAAAAATGAGTTTAGAGCTATCAAAAATCTTGGGGTCAAGACCTGATTCCATCGGGTTATGGTAAACTAAAATTTTAAAGGAAAATCAGTTTCTTAGGCAAAAACGACGTTTTGAGCATATGAGGACAGAACTGTAATTTTGAGTATAGGGAATGAAAATCTGGGTTTGTTTTCATGAAAAATGGGTTCAGAGCTATTGAAAATCTTTAGGTTAAGTCTCAAGTTCATCGGTTGGTGGTTGAATAAAATTTCGGACGAAAATCAGATTTTCGGGTAAAAGGCGGCATTTCGGATTAAAATGGTGAATCTGTAATTGCTGAACCTTGGGCATAAAATCTAGACATATATGTGTGAAAATTGATCTTAGAGCTATCAAAAACCCTATGATGAGGTCTAGGACTCATCAGGTATTTGATAGTCAAAATTCTAAAGGAAAAAAGGGTTATGAGTATCCTGACAATTGTTGTCATACTTTAATGAACGTATGATGTAAATGGTCATATTGTGTATCATGATAATGTGTATTATGTCCATATGAATATTATTATGCATCATGAGGATACGGTCGTCGTCAGGATCTTAGGACGACCGTAGAAAATTAGAAGTTATTACCTAAACTTAACAAAGACCATAATTGAACCTTAGGGAAAATGGAATATCTTAAGAAGGCCCCGGCCAGAAGGGCTTGGAAAACCTTGAAGATAAGAACATAGTTGTATAATAGGGAATTCCCCTCTCTTGGCACGTCCAAAGGACAAGCCCCTCGCCAATCCTGTCAGGTGGATTGGTTTATGACGAACGCAGGCCTACGCTTGAACGAATGACTACAGTCATACCAACAAAGAAAGACAATAACACGTGTCCCTTGTAAAGCGTTATGGAAGTAAAGAAAGTTATGATATGAAATACATTTGCGCTAAATGCCTGTGTGGTATGAGCTCTGCCATTAAGGATAAAGAATACGGTCCTAGGGTGTACAATACATCGCGTGTGGACGACGACCCTAGGATGTACACTACATCGCGTATGGGTGACGGTCCTAGAATGTACAACGCACCGTGAGTAGACGACGGTCCTAGGATGCATATCACATCGCGTGTGGACGAAAGTCCTAGGATGAATATTATATCACGTGTGGACGCCGATCCTAGGGTGTACAAAGAGACAAGATAAGTAAGCGGAGCAAGAAGGTACAATACACCGTGTTTGGACTACAAACCTAGGGTGTACAAGGAAGTAAGACAAGTAAACGATACAAGAAAACTCAGGAATTTCCCCAATGCATAAGATATGTGTTGAATGTGACATTATGTCCAAGTGTCGTGGCACATCAAGTGAAACAGTATCACGAGATGGCCCTGTTAGTACAAGTACGTGGTTAAGTGAAACAATATCTCGATACCCTGATGAGCAGGAATAGAAAGCACGCGAACTTATACCTAGGTAAAGCAAGAATAGATTTTCCCAATCACCTAGTAATTAGATAAAGCTGATCAGGACTAGCATGGATAATAATAAGTAGGGATTTTAGTATGTTATGACACCTAGAGACCCCCTAAGCAGTGGAATCATACTTGAGAAGAAAATGAATAGTGATGCCCCAAGGATTTCCACTGAGGACGCAATGTTCTCATCCCCCACTCATTTAAGATTCCAAGCGAGCACGACAAGTATGCCAGAGCGGAGGAGGCAGCAGAGGACAACTAAAGAGCCTTGGAGAAAAGAGACTTCAGGTAGGCAGTAGGACTGTATTTCAGAAGGACTGCATTTCAGAACTATACGTCACGATGTGTAGGCATTTTGTATTAGCCAAATGGATTTGTTTTGCCATTAGCTTTTGATTGCAGTACTTGTAATATTTAATTATATGTGCAAGTATTTCTGGACTAGTATGTATGAATTATATTTATATGAGTATGTTGTGAGTAATTATCTGGTATGCTATTGAATGCCTAAGTCTTGTAGACTTTATCGCTTGTTTATATATGTATATATTATCTTCTTTCACAAGTGCGACTCATACTTTATGTTTTAATTAAGAAAGGAAAAAGTTTTAAATTGGTCCATATTTTGAGTAAAGAGATATTTTCTAAAGTTAATATAGGACTATAAGTATTCTAACCAAGCAGATAACAACCTAGTGAAACATGGTTTACGACTTAAGCGTAAGCTACCTAGTTAGGGTGTTTCAATACACACCATAATTCACACTATTCATCCAATTTCTTTATTGATTTCATTTTTCTCAAAATTATGCCACCAACATCGTGGCTCCCTAACCCCATCAGCTCTCTTTGTGTTTTACTTTCTTTCCTTAATAAAACAAGTCAAAACAATGTCATACCTTACACTATGCACACCATGCTTTACACTATACAAACATTATACACACATTATTCACTATTCATCAATTTAATTTAATTTCTTCCAAGAATTTTTCCCACATTCCGTGACACTACCAACAACCCTTTCTTTAAAGATTAAATTCATTTTTATCCCAAAGTTGATCAAGAGTAGTCATGCTTTCTTACACTCTTCCATCTTATCACTTACACTCTTTTAATCACTCATTTCTCTCCAAAACTCCAACACATACATGGTTTTTCCTCTTCAAATGGCAGCCCATATTCACTTCAATCACACATCTCAATCACTTACCAAATCACTTACACATCCCACTTAACCACACCAACTCTCTTACAACACCTTACATACACACCATGCTTCCATCACCTTACTTCTTTGAAAATAATTAAATTTCCCTTCAGCTTTCAGCCCCATGGCCGTAGCTTCACTTCCCAAATCCCTTGAGAAATTTTATTCCATTTCTCTATAAATGCAAGGTCAAGCCAAGCTTAAGACCACTCCATCTTCATCTCATTTTCTCTCTTATTTCCTTGCCTTTCTTGCTCCTTTTCCAAGCCTCAAAATCATGTGCACCTTTCCCTCTTTACTTCTTCATTTTCTTCTCTTGGTGACCAAGGAAGAGCACCATCTTACCATCTCTTAAAACTCCATCTCATTTCCCTTGCAAAGCTTTGAATTAACACACCATTATCCTCACAAAATTTCGATCACTTTCCCCACAAGAAACCCTAGCCATCATCATCATCTCCCTCTCAAGTTTTCTCTTAGGAAAAAGGTGATCAAGCAAGCTTTGGAAACACCAAGGCTCCCCAAGGAACTTCTCTCAAAAGTTGCTTAAATATTCTCAAATCGTCTTAGAGGTGGGTACTCCGAAAACCCACTACCTTAGTGGCATGTTTATGATGTTTGTTGATGACAATATGAATTTATTTACATGTGTTAAAGGCTGTGTTTGAATGCTTTGATTTGGTCTTGGTTGAGGAAAATTAATTGAGGAAAACTCCAGGTAAGGGTTTTAGCTAGGATTGTTAGGCAACTTTTGGAAAAAAACGGTCGAGGTTATTCGGTTTGAGTATAAACTGTAGGCTGAGACTTTTATCATGGAAAACTAACCTCATTTTTGAAATCTACATGAAAAATCGTGTGCGGATGTTAAGTTTCAAAATTTTCGGAGCCCTTGATGAATTTCTTGAACGAATTAAGTAAAAATTTCTTGAACGAATTAAGTAAAATGACGTTTTTAGACAAATAAGGGCAAAACGAGAATTTTGGAAAATAAGACTGAAAATTTGGGTTTGTTTTCATGAAAATTGAGTTTAGAGCTATCAAAAACCTTGGGGTTAAGTCTAGGGCCCTTTGGATTTTTGATAAGTAAAATTCTGAAGAAAATCGGGAGTTTCAGATAAAAATAGTAATTTGGGAAAAAATGCTAAAACTGGAATTTCGGAGAGTTGGGTTGAAAATCTGGGTTTATAAGTGTGAAAAATGAACTTAGAGCTATCAAAAACCATGAAGTGAAGTCTAGGGCCCTTTAGGTTTTTGATAACTAAAATTTTAAAGAAAATCCAGAATTTTGGGAAATAAAGGAATTACGGAATTTCTGAGGGACAGTTAGGGAATTTAAGAAAAGGTTAAGACAACCGAGTTAAGGAGAAAGAAAGTCAATCAAAGTATTCCAAACTAGAAGTTTCCTGGTCGTAAAAGAGACAGCTGAGCAAAACTTACAGACCTTCCCTGTTCAATGCCTGTGTATGCAGTCGTAAAAATGTGTATGGCTATCATGTGAAATTAACTGTGCTATATTATTATTATTATTATTATTATTATTATTATTATGATTTGGCCAAAGGATATCTGGCCCTAAGACTAACATAATTAGGCTTTTAGGGGTTGGGGCTTAAGAAAGCTTGTTAACAAAAATTGAGGGCTAAAATCAACCTCAAAACCATCAATGTAGGGCTTAAAAGGATTGAGCCATGGGGGTAGCCTACAAAGCTGGGCTTTAATAATAACTGTAGATAACACGGCTCGGCCCATGAGCAGCAAGCCGTTTAACCAGTGTAATTGGGGGACCCCGACCCGAGCCCCTTCCTTAGGTCTCTCCCTTTTGACCAAAGAAACGAACGATTTCACTTCCTTTACTTGAATTTCCTATTTCCTATTTCCTATTTCCTATTTCCTCTTCCAGTTTTGTGGCGCTTTTAGTTCTCTCCCACTGCACTCGTTGGACGTTGAGCCCTCTAGGAACGATGAATGCTTCCATTATTGGTTCGTTTTCTTCTTTTCGATACCCTTTTCCCTATTTTTACCGCAGCGTGTGTTTTTCTCTTGTTATTTTTTGTTTCTTTCCTTTTCATATTCCTTTCAAAAGAGGTTTTCTGATATCGTCGTGTGCGCCGTACTGAAGATCCATTGCAGGGTGATTTCCCAGAAGTGATTGAGGAGTATTTGGAATATGGTTGTATGAAATGCATTGCTTTCAACCGTCGTGGTACCCTACTGGCCGGTAAAACTCTCTCTCTCTCTCTCTCACAACTAAACTTATTTTGGAGAATGGGTTGTGGTTAAAACTTGTTTTGTCTGTTTATTAGGGTTTAGGAGATTTAAAATTAATGTTAAAATAACACACTTTAGTGAGTAAGTTCCTTTTTCCTTATGACCGAGGATAGAAAAAGGCATTATTTTTACCCATAATTTAAATGTAAGGTGTTTTGCCTGTATTATATGCGGATTTTTGTGCAGAATTTGAGGATTCTACCGTCAAGGGTGGAGTCTTTGTTTTTTGTTTTTTCGTTGTTTTGCCCGGTCTCCTATTATTGGTTTTGTCATGGAGAAATGTTTTATTGGGTCTGTTCAAGCAAACGTAGCATCTGTTAACTTTTTGTGGAGCATTTCGGCTGACATTATATACAAGTGAATGAGTGAAGCTCAATGGCATGGAACATGGTTGCGTTGCCATTTTAATTTCCTCATGTACTGGAATGGACTAACATGGCATGAATAATGCGGTTGATGTTGACTTGTAATGGAGAAATTTTACTAGGCAGTAATACGTAATTACGTATGTGTGCATTTAGTTTTTCTGTTCAAGCAAAGACAGCTGCTGGTGTACTCTTTTTTCATTTTCATTCCAGTTCTTGAATCTTAGTGTGGAAAATATAAGCTGTCATTGTTACCAAGTAATACTCGTTATTTATCATGGCCGAAGGTTACATCGCCATTTAATTACTTTGTAAATTGGCAAACATGGTTATGAAGGCTCTGGTTGATGACTCGATTCATTCCTTGTTTTTCTTGTGAAGGCTCTGGTTGATGACTCGATTCATTCCTTGTTTTTCTTGTTAATCTCTGAACTACATATGGAGAAAGATATCATTTGTAATTACTGCATGGAGTGGAAAAAATCATGGATGGATGGTTCAATTTCAAAAACTAAAACTAGAATATAATTGTCTGCAAGAAGCCAACTTAGAATTTGTAGATTTGATTGGCCATATGGTTTATGGATAGGACAGCTTTTGACTCCTTACTGTTTAAATTAAACTCTACAGAAGCTGCAAATTCATGTGCTTTTAACTGCTGGGACAAGGCTGTGAGTGAGATCTGTTTAGCAAGCCATTGGCTTTGATCGATACATAATAAATCACTAATTATTTGCTTCCAATGTTCTCTAGGTTTTCTGTTTTCAAATTTTCTTGGGATCGGTCACTAATATCTTGAAGAATTTTCTACTAAAATTTATCTTGTGCAAAGTTCAATGTTTAGACTTGTCGAGGATGTGGTAGAAATGAACAATAAATTTAAAAAGTGGATTATTTTTTTGGTAGGACCTTGACTGAATTGATATCTCAAAGTTTAGTGAACAAGAATATCTTAATTGGTCAATTGAAAACTTGGTAGCAAATTATTTTGTGCCGCAGTCAGTCTTCCAACAATAAGTTGGAGACAAGTTCAGATGGGGTGTTGTTGAGGATTTTGAGGGTAGGTATTGTCATATGCATAGTTATTGATCGCGGATAGTGGCGCAGAGTGGTCAACTCCAAAAAACACTATAGTGGGATAGTGGGAGCAGGATGACCGCTATTTCATAAAATATAGATAAATATTGTCTAACTTATACCACATACATTCATATAAATTCGAAAGAATAAAATGGTTACCACTAACATATACTTATCATTACTAATCAAAAGTCATAATTTATACTCTAAAGATCAATCAAATGTATAAGTCACTGGTAAAACAAAAATGAAATATCATAAGGGAAAATGATAAAATACTAAATCAAATTAAAGTTAGGCCTCTGAGACTCAAATATAATAAAGAACTTAGAGAAGGGAGGAGCCAATGGGTAGCAAGCTAGCAACAGTAAAGAGGAATAAGAAAGAAAATCTGAAACAATGGAGGGGGGAGCAAAGGAAAAAGATATATAGAGAGAGGAGAGAACAAAAACAAGAGAGAAAGAAGAGAGGTGTGACTAGAGTGGGTCGTCAGAATATTTGGTTGCCGGTGGGAGCTGCTGTCGCTAGTGGGAAGAGTTGCAGTCGCCAGAGAGATGGGCAAAGATTGCTCTGTTTTTCACAAGCAGCGTAGAAGATAGTTGAAGATGACTTTAAAGTGAGGGTACAAAAGACATTTCATTTGAATAAGTCAGGGTAAAACAAATATTTCATTAGAAAAATGAGGGCAAACTGGAAATTTCAAGCCATTAAGTGAGGGAAAAATAAATCTTTCAACTGCATAAGTGAGGATAGGAAGGTAATTCATCTTAAAACATTAAAATATTAGGGTTTGGCTTAAAAAAGAGGGCTTATGTTCATCTTCTTTGACCTTCCTCCACAGATGCGGCTGCGAGGCCACGACAGTTGCCGTGATCTCTGTGATCGCAAAACGCTCTGCGGCGGACACTGGCATCGCACCTGACCCATGTTCTGCACCGCTATGCTGCGATCACGCTCTATAGCGCTGCAATTGATATCTATGGTCATATGTTGTTTGTGTGATGGTTCTAAAAGGTACTTGCAATAATATTCAATTGCAAAGTTTTGTTGGACGAGTAACCACAATCTTGCTGGGAATAGTCTTGGCATATATATGCAGATTGTTAGTAAGAAATAAAGCAATACCAGCAATGACACCAGTTAACAAACCTATAAAGTTCTTATCTCCTCCTGGAGGATGAGCCACTCTTCCTTCACTTCTATCCCTTACCATTGAAAGTTGGAACTGTTTTGGTAATTTTGTAAAGTGTTGGGACCCGTAGAAATGAAAGGTCAAGATGGTATTAGCGGGTAAAATGATTTCCACTAGGTGGAGAAAAGTATTTCTAAACAAACCCCCTTCCCCGAGTGGGTTGGGAGTCCATAAGAATTAGAGACATGATATAATTTGGAAACGCTTTGTTCTACATATTTTTTATGTTTTGTTTTGGGAGAGTTGCGCCCTGGACTGGTCACTGATGTGCATTGAGATAATCTTTACTGTTCACACTGATTTTGTTAGTTAATCTTTTGGTCATTCCTAGGCACTTGAAGTTGATGTGTAACTGATGATGTATTCCATGTATGTAATGCAAGTGTTTATAATGTATCTAACTCCTTCCAAACTTTCTATGATCTGGCTCTCATCTAAATCTCTTCTCTCAATGATTGAGTAGCTTTTGTTATATCCAATGTTATTTGCTGGTGTCGACTGAGCTGTTTGTGAAGTTCATGCTTTTAAGTATCCACTTCAATTATTATGTGCTAAATCCCATGGTTGTTACTTGTTATGTTTTATATAACAGTTGCCAGTTTGGATAAAGCAGAAGTTTTAAGTATTTTGAGAAAGCATTCTGAATAGATTTTCTTTAAAAACCCTTTTTTCTTTTGTTTAGCATGTAGGTTTTTCATGCTGTGCCTATTCATCAAATCCATGTTGCGCCTGGGTACATTTTGTTGAACTATTATGAAATATTTATGAGTTATTCTACAGTATTAGCTTTCTCACTTTGTATTCTTGATTTGCTCATTGAACCAGCTGGATGCAATGATGGAAGTTGTGTGATTTGGGATTTTGAAACCAGGGGCATTGCTAAAGTGCTTCGTGATGATGAGTGTTCTTCTCCTATAACCAGTATCTGTTGGTCGAAGTATGGTCATCGAATTCTTGTATCTGCTGCTGACAAGTCATTAACATTGTGGGATGTTATCAGTGGCAAGAAGATAACACGAATGGTTTTGCAGCAAACCTCTCTACAAGCACGACTTCATCCAGGTTCCTCTACCCCATCTCTCTGCTTAGCATGCCCTCTCTCGTGTGCTCCATTGGTTGTTGACCTGAATACTGGAAAAACAACATTGCTTAAAGTTTCTGTGTCAGAGACATGCTATGGCGCTACCCCTCCTTCACGCAATAAATGTTCTGATGGAATTACTTCCTTCACACCAACTGCTGCTTGTTTTAATAAACATGGGAATCTGGTTTATGTGGGAAATTCGAAAGGGGAAATTCTTGTCATTGATTCTAAAGATGGTGAAGTGCGTGCCATGATTCCAATCACTGGTGGTTCTGTCATAAAGAACATTGTGTTCAGCAGGAATGGGCAGTATCTGCTCACAAATTCAAATGATCGGATAATGAGGATCTATGAAAACCTTCTGCCGCTGAAAGATGAAGTCAGAGCACTTGATGACCTCAGTGAGAACCTCAATGACCTAAATGGTGTTGAGAAGTTGAAGGCCATGGGATCAAAATGTTTAACTTTATTCCGTGAGTTTCAAGATTCTATCACGAAGGTGCACTGGAAAGCGCCTTGTTTCAGTGGTGACGGTGAGTGGGTAGTGGGTGGTTCTGCTAGCAAAGGAGAGCACAAAATTTACATATGGGATAGAGCTGGGCATCTTGTGAAAATTCTTGAAGGACCTAAGGAAGCTCTCATAGATTTAGCGTGGCATCCTGTACATCCTATTGTTGTATCCGTTTCCCTGAAAGGTATAGTTTATATATGGGCAAAAGATTATACTGAGAACTGGAGTGCATTTGCTCCGGATTTCAAAGAGCTTGAGGAAAACGAGGAGTATGTAGAGCGTGAAGATGAATTTGATCTGAATCCCGAGACTGAAGAGGTAAAAACGTAATTGAATATTTGTCATGTAGGACGTGTATTGTTTTTGCCTGTTGTTGTTTTTGATGCCCTGTGTTTGCAGGTGAAAGGATCTAATGTTAATGAAGATGAGGAAGTTGACATTGTTGCGTTGGAGAAAGACGATGTTTTCAGTGATTCTGATATGTCACAAGAAGAGCTATGTTTCTTGCCAGCAACTCCTAGTCGTGATGATGTTCCTGAGGAACGGCAAGATAAGTGTTTAGAAAGTTCTCCGAAGTTGGTGGACAGCAATAACACTGGATCCCCTCTGTCAGAGAATGGAACAAATGGACATATGATGAATCATGCTTCTTCAAGTCCACTTGATGGTAATATCACCCTGTGCATTCGAATTCTTAAGAATCATAACCTCACCTTAAAGATAACAATAAATGGCATTGGATTTTCGTATGCGGCTTATACTAAAATGTGCTTCTTGTTTTTTCTTTTTTCCTTCTTCTTCTTTGGAAAGATGATGCTGGAGGGCGCCTGAAAAGAAAGCGGAAACCTTCAGAGAAGGTCTTGGAGTTGCAGGCAGAAAAAGGTAAGAAACCGTCAAAATCTAGCAAATCGGAAATTCTTAAATAGGCAATAAATGCGTATGTAAAGTGAAAAGTTACCCTTGACTACTCTAAACGCATCCATCCATCCATTCAAACTTACCCCTAAATTATTACATTTTAGTCTTAGGTCGCTTGGTTGGTGTACACCAATTGTCTAATTGTTCATTGTTCATATCAACAGTTTTGAAGGGTTAGTAATTTCAATTGGTTATGAACACTTCCAACTTTTTATATACATAAGGAGGCCTGTTAGTTTGAATTTTATACCTCATGCACTTTTAAATTGTGCAAATCTTATCCTCTGATAACTTTTCCTTCCAAGGTGACTGTTAGTGAGCAAGTGCCAATCTTGTGACATTTTATACTGCCAAAATTGCCCCCTTTAAAAAGAACCTCTCTCTGACCCTAACTTCTCCTTTTTCTCTTTTTTTTTTTCTTCCGATTTTCCTTTGAGAAAATCCTTGTTTTCCCCCCTTCCAGTACCTTGCCTTTTCTCCCATATTGGCTTTCCCTCAAGTGCTCTGCCGTGCCGCCACCTTGATGCTGCCCGGTTCTTCTTCTTTGCAAGCACGTTTGGCCGTTGGGGGGCGGTTTCGACGCGGTGCTTGTGACTGGTCAACATAACAGAAGAAAGAAAAAGAAACGGAAGAAATTAGGGATTTAGAGAGATGGAAGTATTTTTTTTTTGGGTTTCTCATGTATCCCACGTATCCCATGGGTTATTTACTCCATGTCACTTAATTTATTTAATTTTTAAAATTTTTACAATTAAATTTATCAAATTTTATTATCATTTCATGATCTAATATGGCATAATGATGGATAATATAATTTAATATAATAAATTAATAATTTTTAATATAATATTTGTAGAGAGATGCATCATAAACTTAAATGGTTTACAAATCTTTAAATGATAACAAAATTTGATGAATTTAGTTGTAAAAATTATCAAAAATGAATTAATGAAGTAACACAGAGTATTTATCTCAGGAGGTATTCGAGAAACTATTTTTTTTTTTT
>QANU01075461.1:285793-341769 GCA_003254905.1 Nissolia schottii | reverse complement strand
AAGTATCTATAAATGTTGCCAAATTTGTACATTTTGAGGTAAACTCATAAACTCGTAGGTAGATTTTAACTCGTAAACTCGCACGAGTTTACCAAAAGAGAGTTTACATGAGTGTTAACTCGTTTTGTATTGTAGAATCATATACGAGTTTACAAGTTAACTCGAAAGTTTAACAACCATGGTGGTGAGAGAGAGGACATGAGTGTTAACTCGTTTTGTATTGTAGAATCATATACGAGTTTACAAGTTAACTCGAAAGTATAACAACCATGGTGGTGAGAGAGAGGACAATGACTTCTTGTTGTTGTGTGGCGGTAGTGGTGGTGGTGGTTGTAGTGGTGTTGTTGGGTGAGAGATGGGTTGTGGTTGTTGTTGTTGGTGGTTGTTTAGGGGCTGCTGGAAATTTGGGATGGGAGGAGAGATCAGAGTTGGGAAAGGGAAGAAATGGGGGTTGGATTATGTGTTGTGGTGTTGTTCTATGTTGTGTTTTTGTGTGGAGGAGGAAAAGTGTAGGAGGAGAAGAAATGTAGGAGCTTGAGGAAGAAGATGCCTGGGGAAAGGATTTGGGGACAAATTGAAATTAAGGGTTTTATTTGTATTTTTTAAATTTTGTGTCGGGTTAAATTTAGGGTCACGGGTCGGGTTGGGTTAAGTGGTCACGTGCATTGCACGTGACTGCCACGTGGCCAAGTTAATTGGCACGTTAGCAATTAATAGCCTAAATGGACGGCAACAACTTTGACCTAACAAAAAAAAATTGAAGGACGATTTCCTAACAAAATTTATGTGTGGTAAAAAACAAAATCTCAATGTATGAGGGAGTAAAAACTGAATTAACCCTAAATTTGTATGATAATGTCTTCAGAATAAATAATCATCTTAGGTATCTAGGATTTTGTCATTTTGTCTCCATGTCTTGATAAAAGGTCTATGTCTCTATAATGATTTTCCATACAATCAGCGAAATACTGAAGAATGCTAGAGAAATTGTATTAAAAACGAATAAGAAATAATAACAAGGACTGGTAGCCACTTTGAGAGGCTACCAACTCTCTCAATGCTAGCTCTTCAAGAGGCCGTGGACTCTCCTAATTCCAGTCTATTCTTTGAATGCCTAATCCCTATTGCATTTTGCCCAACCCTAAATAGCCAATTATTAATTTATGAAGTTACAAAATTGCTCCTAATCATTCATTCCTGATCCCTAATCCTAATCATAAGTAGAAATATTGGTCCACATTTTTGGCCGTGATAGTCTCTTGATCCCTCCCGCGTTTTTTCTTTTTAATTGTACTTTCCTTTCCTAACCCACTCTTAATAGTGCTTATTTGTCCCCTCGATAAACTCATTTTGAAGTCCAAGGCTCCCTCAAAGGTTAGATTCTTTATTTAGATAGTTGTGCTTAATAGAATTAACACCTATTAACACCAACGACATGTTGTAGGTTCAAAGGCCACATAATGCTATTTCCCCTTATATGTATGTTATTGTAGTGCAAGCTCATAATCTACTCCACATCTTTTCTGCGTTGTTCTATGGCTTACTTTTTATGGAATGCTTTGTTATCTTTGGTGAGTGCTCGGCGTGTCTTGGTCTATTGGAACTTTGTGTATGTTCTTGTTGACTAGTTTTGCTGGCTTTAGGATGAAGAAAGATGCCAACTCTTTGTACCAATTTGTAGTCTTTGCCATTTTTTGGTGTACTAGATTGGAGCGTAACTGTTGCTCAACCATCAATCTACTCCTATTTCCCGCACTCCTCAAGTTGAAGCGTATAAGTTAGATGCACCAAGCTTAAAAATACGAGGTCCCATTAAAGATATCTTTTAAAATTCTTGCTAGTTGATCCTTTGAATAACAGAATTAGTAATAATATCCTTGGAAAGGACTTTTTCTTGAACAAAATGGCAATCAATCTCAGTATACTAGTTCTCTCAGAATGTATAGAATTAGAAGCTATATGAATAGCGGTTTGATTAACACAACATAACTTCATTTGTTGATTATATCCAAACTTCAACCCCTGAAGTAGTTGTATAACCCAAATAAACTCACAAGTTCTTGAAACCATAGCCTTCAATTTGATTTTTGCTCTAGACCGAGCACCATATTTTGCATTTTACTTTTTTGTGAGACAAGATTTCTACCAACAAAGATACAATACCTTGAGGTGGAATGTCTACAAATAGGAGAACCTGTCCAATCTGCATCACATACCCTACCCAATCTTCATAAGGGTTTTGAAGCTAACAAACATAACAATTGCTTAAGATGCACTATGCTCTAGAGTTCTTTGTACCTGATCTTAAAACTTGAACCCAGTGCAGAAGCATATAAATAGTATGATGAGAAATGTCAAGAATCATCTATCCTAAAAGCTTAAGTTGTTGAGTAGAGGCAATTGAATGATTTTATATCTTAACATGTCCCTTCACGTAAGAGCTCTCTTAGCTTGAAACATGGACACTTGTTAGAAATTGGGGTGCAACGATCAAACTCTAGACCACTCATACAAGCTGTGATATCTTGTCAAAAACCATCTCTCTCAAAAGCTTGAGTTGTTGGGTAGAGGTAATTGAATGATTTTTATATATTGACATTTAAAATTAGGCCACAACACTTTAAGGAAAAAAATGACTTCAATGCCCACAATGGCATGAAACTGCAAGAGGAAGGTATACATCATGAAAAATTGCGTATGTTACAGCTGTCACGTGCCAACCCTAATTTAGTTATTAGGTTGTTAGTGTGGGTTGTCCAGATATAGGGATTAGGGATTAGAAATTAGTGATTAGGGATGGTTTTGGTAATTTTATAATTAATAGTTGGGAAAGAAGGGGCTATTTAAGGTTAAGAAAAATGCATTATGGATTAGGTGGTGGAAAGAATTAGATTGGAATTAGGAGAGTTGGCAGCCTCTCAAAAAGCTACCATTGGGAGAGTTGGTGGTCTCTCAATGCTACCAATCCTTGGTTTTTCCTATTTTCGTTTACAATAAGAAAATCTGTCTTTTACTCAATAATTCCTTGATTATTATTTGGTGTCATTATAATTGGTATCGGAGCTCTAATCTTGGGGGTCACTGCACGCGCTGCAATTGAAGCATGTAATGAACTCATGGGGAAGAGGCTGGGCACTAATACTGTAGAACACAAGCAGCAAGACCAGCGAAGGAGGCAAGAGGAACAGGGATAGGCTTTCGATCTCATCACCTGTCAACTAGACTGGTTGCTCTGTGAACGCGAACCCTTAGTGTGAGGAGCAGTTAAGACTGACGGCAGTGTGAGGAGGACAATTGATGATGGTGTGTGGAAGGCGAGCAATGGCAGTGCCTCTGCGAGCATTAGGAGTGTGGCAGTCCTAAGTGCTACCAAGAGCGCGAATGCGAGCAGGTATGCAAAGGCAGTGGCTCATGTGACGAGTGCAGGTTAGAGGAGGTGGGGAGGTATCCCAAGAGAGGTGAGTGGGCCAAGATAGAGAGCAAGTTCTTAAGGTTGATGGAACCAGCAAAGTTCCCACCACCAGAACTGTCATACCTAGAGACTGTGGAGACAATATCAAAGGAGTTGATGGTGGTAATGGCCACTGGCCAGCTGTTTCCATGAACTAAGAGGAAGCACTTGAGCCCATGGTGTTTTTAGCGTGGGGGTGCAACTGAAAGGAAGTGGGGCAAGTCTGAAATTGGGTCAGGTGTCTACTCTAATGATCCAAGCCCAACCCAGCCATGTGAGAAATACTGCATTAGTTTTATATCTTTCAAAACAAGTGAGTAAAACCAACGGGGGTTGGTCCAAGTGGTAAGCGGCTTGGTATCGCTTAAGCAAGGTCCCGAGTTCGAGACCTTGTGAACGCAGTTATCCCCGCTGGGAGACTCACCCGCTATAGCCAGGTGCGCGACCCGGGTCGGCCCGGATTAGTCAAGGCTAAGCCTTGGATACCGGGTAAGCAACCTAAAAAAAATAAGAACAAGTGAGTAAGGCCCAAATCTGTGAGGAAGTTGCACATGGGAGTTCACTGCCACATGCTGATGCACAGGGGAGTTCAATCTCTAAGAGATTGGGTCAAGTCCAAATCGGTGTGGCTGAGAATAAAGCCTCGTCACTTTTACCCACTATAGAAGCAGTCGGAACAATTGAGAACAACTTTGCAGAAGTAATTCATAAGAAAGGAGAATCAGTCGTGTCAGATAGTCAGATACCAAAGAGGGGCAGAGACCAGAAAATGATTTTGAGGAGTTGGTCAATGGATGGAAGATACTGGTTGCTGAACTGAATGGCCTTTGAGTTAATGAGATTAATCGAACACACTTCAGGAAGTGTTTGTGCCAGCAGGGATCTTCATGATAATGCCATCAGGTATTTGTTTTGTGACCCGAGCTGATGTGGAACCCCAAGGATATAAAGATTTTGAAATCCCTGCACACACTTTGATGTAGAGAAAAGCATAAAAACATCCCCTACTAAACCTCCAAAAAACTTTAGAAACATAGATAACTGTGATAAAGAATAAAATTTTTTAGAAAATATCACAAAGGAAATTACCAAAGAATAAGATGACTCAATTTCTTTATGCAACAAACAAAACAAATTACTCACCTTGCACACAATTTTTCTTAGGAGGAAACAAATTACAAATTATCATTGATCAAATTTGCTAACTGCATTAATTTGAGGTACTTATAACCTATAACTTTAGGTTAAAACTTAAACTAAACCCTAGGCCTAATAAGAAACAAGGATTGTACTGAATAAATTAAAACATAAGTCTGGGCTAAATAAAATAAAACAAGTTTAGATGCTCTAAATACTTAAACTAAATAAATTAGACACAACCAAAATAAGAGACTGACCCAATATGACCTGAATAAGTTTCTAAGCCCAATTTGTAGCAAACAATAACATCTTGGGATGAACAAAGTCACAACTTGGGGTCTTGATCCACTTTAGATGCATCTCTTCCACAATTGATTTTTATTTGTTTCCAAAGTTTTCTTTCCGCCTCTTTGCTCTTGTCCTTATGATTGGTCCCATGGACATGTTGAAATCCTCATATTGCCCTCTAGTGTTGTAATTTTCAATTTGCCATCCTGAGCTCATATCACAAGCCATAACTTCTCCGAAGAGTATGACGGACAGTGCTGCACTGCCACAATACTTCCCTTAGTTTTCACAATTTGGGATCTAGAAGGAATTCATCACAACAACAATAATGTTTGGTATACACTCCACCCGGAGGACATGGTCACTTTTTGAAGGGGTGGGTATTGCCACGTGCCGTCCCTAATTTTGTAATTAATAATTGGGAAAGAAGAGGCTATTTTAGGTTGCGCAAAATGCATTAGCAATTGGGCATTGGAAAAGATTAGACTAAAATTAGGAAAGTTGCGGCCTCTTGAGGTGCTACAAATTCTTGTTTTTTCTATTTCCATTTGTAGTAATCAAATCATTGTCTTTTACTCGTTAATTCCTTGATTATTATTTGGTGCCATTACAACCGCCTTGTATGTGATGTTTGTCAAAGTTTTGTTATTCTTGACGATTGACTACTGTTTGTGGTGAACACACCTCCATCATCTTGTGTTTCTGTGTTTGTAGTTTTATGCAGTGTGTTTTTGTATAATTGCAGCTTTAATTATGGCGAAGGCTAATATGCACCTGGTTAAATTTGGTGCATGATGCACTAAGAAAAAGTAGGTGTATTATGGTCCACAAGGTCATTAGAGTAAATTGAAATAAAATCGCCCGGCTCCTCCCCTTTCATGTTTTGGCATCCTGTTCAACGGACTTGCAGTGGCGTTTGATGGGGCACTTTGACGGTGCAATTCATCATCCTTCAATTCCATTGGCGCCGCCCCTGCAACACATCGGCGCTGCCACCCCCTACATCACCACCACCACCAACCACCTTCATGAGTTCACTTGCCCTAGATCTTCTTGTGTCGTGCCACCCCACCACCACTACGCCACCAGCTGCACCACTTCTGCCCCGACACTACTGACCCTAGTGCATTGTCGACGAGCATACAACAGTCGCACCCAGCTTCATTGTCCCCTCTCCATCCACACCCTTCGATTTCCCCTTCTCTCACATCTGTTGTTACTTTTCGGTCTGGATCTGTACGCTTTTTGGTTTAAGGCTTCTTTGATATGTGTTTGTAAAGAGATGCACGGTGAGGCATGGAGGAAAAATGGCGTCGCGGTGGTCGCACAATGAACAACTTGCAAGTGTTCTTGTGCTTTGGTGCTTTGTGCTTCCTCTAACTATTGTTCTTTGGTTGTAAAAATCATGGGTTTTCATCAAAATCCAATTTTTTTTATTCGTTAAGTAAACCTATTTTGCTTCTGCTATGGGCATTATTTTGTTCGTCTCCCATTCAAGTAAAAAACTGAGTTGTATTGGTATCCACATGCTATATTCCAGAATCCATTGTGTGTATAACTACTTGATGAATAGATATGTGATGAATAGAAGAATTGTGATCTTGCTTGAAAGTTCAGTAGGAAAAAAAAAATTAAAAATACAAATCTTTTATCAACTGATGGTTGATGGTGGATTGGGGAGGTGCGAAATAGATTGGTAAGAGAGGAAGGAGGCGTGATGAGGGTAAAATCAGACATATATTTAGCCACACTTTTTTGACTTGTTTGGCTACGTTTCAAAAATGTTACTAAATGCAAATGGTCCATCCTATTTCACCAAGTGCATGTGCATCTTAGCCATCGCCTTTAATTACCCAATCATTTGTTTTCTTTTATGCGAAAAAGCTAAGAGGCAGGTTAACGACTATAGAAAGTTTTGGTGCTTTTGTTGTATTTGAAATATTAAAACTTTTATCTTTCTAATGAAATAATTTCTTTTATTGAATATATTTTAATGAATATAAGTTTGAGGATGTGAATATCATGTTTAATGAATTTTCTTTTAAATTCCTTCTTATATGAATATCAAGTTTAATGCAACGCTTCTGTTCAATGTCAGTTATCAAGTTGTTGAAAGTATGAGGTTAGGAATGGAACCCAAACTTGCTGCTCAAGATGCAATAATGAGAATAGCAAGAAAATTTCCGGACTTCGAGGGAGCCGTTGTGGCCCTTAATAGAAAGGGGGAACACGCTGGAGCATGCTATGGATGGACATTTAAATACTCAGTAAGGAGCCCTGCAATGGAAGATGTGGAAGTATTTACTGTGCTACCCTGAAAGAGAAACTATTCTAGAAATTATTCTCTTACAACAATTGAATTTAAGTTACTACACTAAGGGCTCGTTTGGCTGCTGGCCTGATGGATAAGGTCTTATAGGATTAGGCCTTATAGTATACGGCGTGATTATATAAGGTTTGATAAATTTTTAATATTATGCAATGTTTGATATGTCAGTGTATAAGATGTGTTATGTTATATTATATCTTCGTTAGTTTACCAATAATTTTAATTATAAGAAAATATTTGATAAAAAATAAAATAATTATAAAATATTAAACTTATTAATCATAAAAATATAAATTTAAAAATGTATTAATAATATATTTATTCTCACTAATTTCTACTATCTAGAATTTTGATTTATGAAAATAATAATTTATATTAATTATTTAAAATTAAATATAATATAACATTAAAATATTGATGTATTAGATGTCATTATTTAAAAGAAATATTACGTATAATTATATCTATATTGACTATTTATTAATTTATTATAATAATTAATGAATTGTTTTCTGTTGAATACTCCATTTTTATATAAAATATAATTTATTTAAAATATATATATATATATATTTATTAATAAATACTGTTATAATTTAATTAATTAATTAGTTATCCTTATTTTATTTATTTTATATATTAAATTGTTGACTCATGTTATTTATTTAATTTTTTATTAATTATTTCATATTTTATTATTTATTTTTATTTAATAGAATAAAATAACTTAAAGAAACCTTATACTTATAAAGCTAATTAGGTCTTATCAAATCTCTATAGGTAGATTAAATTATTCATCGTTTTGATGTATAAAGGAATTTCAATGGATAATCTTATACAATACTCTAGTTGTAGCAAACAATTGATAAAGTCATTATAATACTGTATTAGCTTATCCTATCTTGCCTTTTATAGTGCACCAAACATGCCCTAAGGCTTGTTTGAAAAATATTGTATAAGGTAGGATGTAATATGCNTTTCCTTATACAACAAAATGATGGATAACTCAATCCAACTTAGAGAGACATGATAAAATTTGATTAGCTTGTAACATATAAAATTTCTTCTTATATATATTTTTATTTTATTAAACAAAAATATATTATAATAAATATTAAAAATATTAGATAATTAATAAAAATTATAAATACATTAATAATTACTAATAATGGATAATAAAATATTAATAATAAAAAATATTAATTAATTAATAAAGTAAAAAAAATAATATTTTCAATAAAAATTTTAAATAAAATTATTATGTTTTGACCTGGTTCAAAGGGGTGATGAATCTTGCCACGTGTGAGTGTGAAGGCCCACGATGTGACTTTTGATGTGATGACGAATATGATGACTACCTAATATATGTTGATCGCAACTATTCACTTGAATGTGAACAAATCTGGACCCTTGATCCTTTCAATAGTGAGATTTATGGTGACCTTTGAAATTTGATTTTTGGTCGTCAGGTTTCGACAGAAAGAAAGAAAGGCAAAAGTTGTAAATAGAAGAATGGAGAAGAGAAACTTTTCCCATTTCCTTCACCTTCAATCCACATCCCTCCTTTAAAATCCTTTTAGAGTTTTTGGTGTTCTTTCCTGTGACGCGTTCTCCCCATTGGCGCCTCGCCCGCCAAAATTTTTACCATATATATACATTGAATTACATGCAGTATTTGTTATGTGAGTGGTCTCAAGGTACCTACCGCTGAAGGTCTTCCGTCACCCCAGGGTTAGGAAAGTTGTCAAAAGCATACTTCACCAACCCCACTGACTTGCCAAGCAAACGAAAGCTATGGCTCAACACTTTATTCACAGAGACATTCTTTAGGTGATCCCTCACCTCCTCCATCAAGAAGTTTCTATCAACAACTCCTCCAAAATCCATATCCCGTGGCCAGGCCTAATATATTGCGCCAGATGATCCACCACGAGAACTCTCCACACAAGGATGCTTTCTACACGAAGGAAACCTCTCCTGCTAACAAATCGAGTAGGAGAGCCTGTCACTGTAACCAGCGATGACAGAACCTCCATGAATTGGCGCAAGTTCCTCACCTCCTCGTTGGCCGAGGTGTTCAATCGATGTCGCAAATCCTTCAACTTATCAATAGCCAACATGTTTCTGAGGAGACAAACACCTACAAAACACAGACAATCAGCACAACAACTCAACACAGATCAAACCAAAAAACAACAAAAGAAAAGAACAAGTACATTCACCTAAACTATTCTCAGTATCCACTAAATGGCCTTCCATTTCTTATATTTAACGGGCCATCCTTGGCCAGGGCTACGAAAAAATTGCGAAGAAGAAGTTCCTCCACAGACAACTCCTTAGGACGTTCGTGATGGATATTCTTATTCCAATAAAAAGAAATACCCACGTTGGTATTCTGGTCACCTTCCCAAAATGCCATCATCCCCGAAGCAGTAAAAACCTTAAAGTACTTCTACTTAAACTCTTGGTAGGATTCCTCTCACAGAATGAATATCCTTGTTCCAAACACCCCCTTGAAAGTGTGCCAACTTTTGTACTTTGCTCGCATCCCCGGAATGTTACTCCTTAGAGGGTTAGTCAGGGTGAACAAGCTCAAGAAGGTCCCCGGATGCGGCTCCATATTGGAAACCTCGCATACTATTTGAAATTCGCAAAGCAAGGCCCATCCGTTTAGATGGAGTTAGGTAGGGCTGAAGGCACACAACCTCATTACCTCTCACTCGAATGTGGAAAAGGGAAGCTTCAATCTAAAATGCCTAAAAGTACTTCATACATCCATAGAAATGAGGCATATCCTTATGTCTAAGCATACATACCAGTTCGTTCACAGAAGCTACTTCTGACATATACTCGTGGTCCTCTACCCCCTCCTCCGTCAACTCCAGCGCTTGCTCAGAATACCAAGGTGTTGTTCTTTTATAATTGAAGGAATAGCAAAAGCCTTGGGGTCTATCCACTAGTACACCAAATGTGATATGAACCTCTAGAGGAATTTGACCCAATCTTCACGGTGTAGGCAAAACAATAAGGAATTCAAATAAAACGGACAATTGAAAAGAGGGATATGAGCAAACACTCCAGATTTGGGAAGGGAAAATTGGGAGTGATAGACCCTAAGTTTGTGGAGTTCAATGACCTAACAATTGTAATTAGCTAACCAACGTTAAAGGGAAATGTGACCTACTAATTAGACGATTGTTCAACCACGAACACAGTTAAACCAAACCACACAACAACGCACCTGGGTTGAAGCACGAATTGGGGGCTTTTGGGAGTTTGAATCACCAACCTTATAAAGAAAATTGACAAGACAAGGTCTCACAAGAGCAAAAGAAGATATAAAAAAACTCTCACAATGGGAGAAAGAATTCTGAAAATTCAAATTGTATTTCACTTCAAGGATGCTTCTCAATTACAAAGTTCTCCTATTTATAGGACTTTTTAAAACCCTTTCAAATCACCACTATTCAGAAATGTATTGATCACTATTTACATAGATTATCCACTACATCAAATGCCACTAAAAATCATGCACTAAAATTCCACCTCCCAAAGTTAAATGCCCCACTAATGAAATTGGCCGTTAACTTCACCAACCATAATGACCATCTAAAAGACTTCGTTTGGTCTTCTTGTCTTCATGGGAGTTGAAGCATTTTGTCTTAGCTTTCAAATGGCATCAGTTTCATCTTAATTGGATCACTACAACCCAAGTTATGACGCAATTATCACAGACTGCTCAGAGTCCAGCTACAACATTATTTAATTGGGCTTGGATGATCATTGCTTCTTTTGGGCTTGTTTTTCTGATTGCCATTGATTATTTAGAGTCAATGTTTCTTTTTTAACTATTTCTTGTATTCTTCTCATTATTCCCCTTGTCATTGGACCCCCACCTACTTGGACTTGGTCATTTGACTTGATGGCTGGGTTCATATCACTAAACGTTCATGTGACCCCGACAAAGGATGCAAAACCTTCAACTCCTGGAAAGTTTTCTTCAACTTCCCCATAAGCCCAGAAGCTCAAACTACTGAAAAAGAGGGAAAAATAACATACCTACAAAAATCAAACTAGGCTCAACCCATCACAACAGTCCCTTACCCCCAAATAACCTCAACTCGCTAATAACATTCTGGAAAGTCCTATGGAGACAATGAAAAGGGAAATACAACAAACACCAAAAGCAAGAAGAAATATGTGCACATACCTACACTGATGGATACAAGACAAAATCTACACTCCAAACTGCAATGATCGCCCCAAATAGAATGGCACTGGAGAAAATAACATTGACACTAAAGAACACTGAAGAGGCAAAGACAAAGAGAAACACCAAATTCCAAAATGGCGAAAGAGGGTGAAGGAAGAAGATAACTTCAGAAGCAAGAGAAAAACCAAACAATTAAATCAAACTCCCCTTGCCTTTTATAAATCGGTGAGAATAGAAAATGATTTTCCTCCCAAAATCCCAAAAAACATCATTACTTCTCGAATCACGCGCCCTAAGGAATCACTACCCCAAGGAACACGTGGCAAGATGCAAGAGGTCCAATTTTCCCTGCATCATCACATCAAATCGCACAACACTCGAAGAGGCACGCCACCAAACCCCAAATTGATCCGCCCAATACAAACCCGGCGGTGAAATGTCCACGAAACCAACAACTACAGCAATTCAACTCGCACCGCCTAGCTAAGCCACGCAATCCAAGCTGGGGGCTCCTGTTATGGATTAGGCCCAAAGACCCTACCTAGGACCCATCCTGGTCCACAGATCATGGGCCTCAGGTCCATGAAGCCCACACAAACTCAAACCCGAATTAAAGTCCCATATTCCAATTACACTGAGAAATCCCCGGTTCGAGAGGAAATTCTACCACTGATGGCATTCCCCAGAGCCGAGAGGAAAATCTGGAATCATGACCCCATCATCCGTAAGGACCTTGGTCCCCATAAACCTTACCCCAAGTATAAACGAGACCAAGCTCGCCAAGTATCGACTAGAACCCATCTTTCTTGATCCTATACTCTTATCCTACTGACACACACCAAAACGTCGTTAATTTCAATGTGCGATCAAATAATAATTTATAAAGCTNCCTACCTCTACTTACTTGAGCATTGGAGTCCTTGTAGGTACACCCGCCCCGGCTTTGAAGACCCGCTGAGGAGTTTCAGAGTCCAACCCTTTCCGAGGATCTTCCGCCTCGGTACAGGTGAGTTAATGTCGCAATATTTGAATGATTACTCTATGTCAAATATAACAATAGTTGAAGAGCATGATGCTCCTATTCATGCATGATCTAGCAAAAATGTTTATAAAATGCCTTCAATTAATAGCTAGAGAATATTGGGAATATATAATCGGTTATAAATCTCATTTTATTATCAACTACCTCAACCAATCAGAGATTTATTTCCAATAATATTTATTTTATTGTCATTTTGATGAAATAATTTTCCCAACATTAGGGGGAGGAAATAAGCAGCTAAAAATTAGAAATTACATGAAATACATTGCCATTATTATATTTAGATCCTCATACAAGGCAACGTGGCAAAATATTGTAAATCAACTGCCAAATTTATTTACTGACCTAAAGAGAGTTATGAAAGCTCACATATAGACTGCAAATTATTGCTCCAAATTAAAATGGTGTCCCAAAATGATAACCTATTAGTGCAAAGTAAGTCATGTAACATCCCGATTTTTCTTAGAAAAATAATCATAAACATAAATATCAAATTAATTTTCTAATCATGATTAGAAAATAAAGATGGAAAATTATTAGGTAAAAAATCCTTAGGAAATAAAACGTGTCGCTGTAGGAAGTTCGGCAGACAACCGAACAGCCGCTGTTCGCTAGTGAAATTTTCTGACGCATAAAAGGTGTCCGTGAAAATAATCCCCGGAGAAAAATAACACCTTTAAATATTAAAGGCCTTAGGTAGAGGGGAATTAGAGGATCGCGACGGTATAAACGAAATATTTTTCGGACGACCGTGCGCGACGCACCGACATTGCGAACGATAAAACGCGAGCAAACCGGAACCGGGAAGGAGGTGAAATCTCGGCAGCTGGAACTGAAGAGCTGCACGGTTTGGAGCTGGGATTTTATCCAAAGATAATCCCTTAAATGGTGCTTCCAAACTCACCATCACATTACTTGTCTTACACACTAAACCAAACCCCATCACTAGCCATACCTATGCCCATACCTTCTACTATTCATCACCTTTTTCTAAATCCTAAAAGTCACGTAATGGCCTCACCATTCAGCCACCCAAACCGAGTTCCCTCCCCCAAATTTACAAGAGAAAGTCATCTTCCACATTCTCCATAAACACACACCAAGCCAAACCTCAAGAACACCACCAAGCCATCAAGAGGTCAAGCACTTTTTCCATCTTCCTCCACCTCCCAAGAACCGAAACACAGCCCCCAAAGTCTCCTCACCTTGGTTTCATCTTCTTCCATCCAAACTCTAGAGGAACAACCTCATCACCCTCCACCTTGCTCAAGGATCTTCGTCTTGGAGAAAGGAGAAGCTCAAGCTTTGGAGACAACAAGGCTTGTGGGACTTCACTCCAAGCTTTCCTCACCACCACCAAGTTCTTCTACAGGTGGGTAACTTTAGTTTGCTCACCTCTTTGGTGGTTGTTTCTTGTTATGTGTTCATGTGTGTGTATGTTCTTATGTTTGTATATATGTTAGAAACTATGCTAAGATTTATGGAGATGATTTTGAAGGGTCCTGTGACCTGGATTAGATAGGCTTTGATAGTTAGAATATGTGTAAACCTCAAGGAGTAACCATGGGGAAAGGGGAAGAGAAAGGAAGGAAAATAAGGAAATCGGTTTTCAGCTTCACCCAGGGACCGTTGATGAGTTGTTCCGCGGAGATAGACTGAGAGTAGTCTAGAGAGTTGTTGAGCGGCGCCTGGGATGGTGCTGAGTGGGAGTTGTTCCGCGGAGATAAACTGAGAGTAGTTTAGAGAGTTGTTGAGCGGCGCCTGGGATGGTGCTGAGTGTTTCCGCGTAGAGAGACTGAGATCAGTCCAGAGAGTTGTTGAGTGGCACCGGGGATGGTGCTAAGTGGTTCCGCGGATAGTGACTGAGAGGGGTCTAGAAAGTTGTTGATCGGACACCGGGAGAGTTTCTGAGTGGGTTCCGCGGAAGTTCCCTGGAGTTGCTGAGTGGTTCCCTGGAGAGTGTCTAAGTGGGTTCCGCGGAGGTATATTGTAGTTGCTGAGTCCGCGGAGAGTGACCGACGTGTTCATGGAAGCTATTTTGAAGTCCATAGTCTAGCACTCAATGCTGTAATTGTAGTTTGTGAATGAAATATGTGAAGTATGTGCATTCCATGCATTTTATGATAAGGAAAGTTAAATAATTAGGAGCAATTATGAGATAAGTAAAGATTATGAAATGAACAATAGGAAACAAGTCATGACATGCTGAAAAGAAATGAAATTCTGAAATGCTGCTGAAAATTCTGAGGCCGTGATCACGAGAGTCAAATAACGATCCCACTTCAAGAGGTCAGAGGGACATCTTGAAGGTGGAAGCCCGCCACAGGTGGTGTCGATATGGCATCCCTGCAAGGTGTGCGGTTATCACGCCTAGCACGGTCGAAAGAGGGCAATGCTAGGTGGGGGTACAATATCCGCCCACTGCCGAGGGGTCAGAGAGGACACGCGGCAGGTGGAAGCCCACCGCAGGAAGGTCGAAAGAGGGCCTACACTGGGGGTGCGAGGTTATTCCGTCATAGCAGGGTCGAAAGAGGGCAATGCTATGGTGGGAATAACATATATTCCAAAAGCATGTTCATTCTGCTGTGCATGATTATATGTAACTGTTATTCTGTAATTACCGTCAAAGAGAACGCTCGAGACGGCTATGTATGCAAACGTAATGTTAATAAGCACGAGAACGTAGTAAGCAAGAGTAGTCCCCCTATCACCTAGTAATGTAGATAAAGCCGTTCAGAACTTAGGCCAGATAATAATCAGTAGGATGTTTAGTATGTATGCACACTTAGAAATCTCTGAGCGGCCTGAAGTCCGACCTAATATGACCCGAGATTCAAGAACTAGAGTTACTTCCACTGAGAACCTACCGTTCTCACTCCCACTGCCTTATGATTTCAGGGACATACGATGACTCGTACTACGAGGACGCTGATGAGCCGACCGAGGAGCCATGAGCGGCTATGACAGGATATGGACCGGAGATGGCTAGATGCTGAGATTTTTGATCAAGGGCATGCTGAGTAGTGTTCCAGTAGCCCTTGCATTTTGATATCATGTATTTTGGATTATGTATATGTTAATTGTACTTTACTTATTGTAACTATAACTATGTGACTTTGTATGATGGACCAAATGAATGTATATTCCATGCTTACTATTATTCGCCTGTTATCCGCTAAGCCCAAAGGCTTTACCGCTTGTTATACTTGTTCTTTCCGACTCATGGCTCTATTTTAATAATTAATCAATGCAAACGAAAAGTTTAAAAATGGGTCCCTATTTTCTTAAACAACTATTTTCGAAATATAACAATGGACTAAGTTATTCCCACCAGGTAGTAAACAACCTAGTGAGCTTTGCATACGACTTAAGCGTATGCGGTTAGCTAGGGTGTTTCAAGTCACGCTTGAAGTGTTTGCACAGTCAGTTCCAAATATAAATTTTCCTTTAAAATGGAAAGGAGCAATTATTGAAGATGGTCATAATATAGAAGCAAGTGCTCGAAAAGATCTTGCAAGACATAACTATTGATGAAACCCCAGAAGTGATTCAGGTATCTAGAAAATGACAAAAATGAAAGGATCTTGAGGAGTTATGTCTTTATGAAAAATATGGAACCGATCGAAATCATATTATTGTCAACAATGTTGTATGCACACAATATTGCTATTGAAATAATAAACCAAGATGATGATCTTGAATTAAAATCTATCAAAGCATATCGAAAGAGAATTGATTGACCAATATGGAAAGGCGCACTTTATTTTGAAATTAACTTCACTTAAAAAATATGAAGTGTTTGTGATCTATAATCAAGCACCTGAAGGTGTGAAGTCAGTGGGGTACAAATGAGCTTTTCATGCAAAAATGAAATGAGGAAGGATAAAATATAAATTTATAAAGCACGGCTTGTAGCACAAGGGTTTTTCAGAAAACTTGGCATTGACTATATGAAGATGTATTATCCGATGGTGGAGTTAATTTTATTCTAACAATTAATCAAAAAATTAGACATGCGTCTATAAGCCTATTAATATGGCTTACTAGCTAGTAAAATTTTATAAAAATCCCTGAAAGATTTAAAATAACTTAAGCATATAGAAATTCTCAAAAATATTTGTTCATTAAGGATTTAGCAATCCTTATATGGATTAAAATAATCATGGTATATATGGTACAATTGTCTAAATCAATACTTATTTAAATATGAGTATAAAAGTGATCTCGTTTACCCATCTATCTTTATAAAAAGGTTTAGATCTAACTTGTTATAATCACAACATAAGTTGATGATTTAAACATCATTGAATCTCCAAAAGAGATTTCAAAATATGAAAATTATTTAAAGAAATATATTGATAAAACAAAATTTTGTCTTCACTTAAACAGAGCATTTGACAAATAAAATATTTATCTATCAATCAACTTATACTAAGAAGACTATTAAATGAGTTTATATAAAATGAACACATTCATTAAGTATCCCAATAGTTGTGAGATTAGTTTATAAAGATCCATTAAGACCTTAAGAAAATGACAAGAAATTTCTTCTTGTTAAAGTACCAAATCTTAGTGTTATTGGAGCACTAGTATATTTGGATAATAATACGCAACTAGATATAGATTTTAGTGTAAGTCAGTTAGTGAGATTTAGTTCTTGTTTAACAAGAACATATTAGAATGATTTTCAATATTTATTGTGATATCTTTATAGAATTACTTTATTAATATGAATCAAAATCACAATTTATTGGCTATGTAGCCACATGATTTTTTTTTTCTCTTTTTATATTTTGGTAGAATACAGAGGTTATTTATTTACATGTGAAAGCATGACTTTATCATAGAGATCAACAAAACATACTTTACCTGTTACTTTTTCGAATCACGCAGGAATTATTATAATACATGAAGCGAGTTATGAATGTTTTTGAATAATGGCAATCAATCAACATGTGAGTATCATAAAGAATGTTGAAACAAGTTGTTATTTGTGTCACCGTGGCCGATGGTTCCAGATGTCTATTGAGTTGTTTCATTCCTCCTTCCTTGATGACCAAAAGTCGAAGAGGATGGTGGTTGTGTGATTGTTGTTACAAAAACTATAGTATTGTGTATTTGAGTTTATTAATGTGACAATGTTTACTTCATCTTATTAGATGGATCTCTTATCCCAAAAGAGAGAGAAATGTTGTACTCATTTTTTAAATTAAAGTTTTTATATCTTTGAGTTTGTCCTGGATAAGGTTTTTAACGAAACATCTCACACTATGAAAATATACTTTTTTTTCGTTCATTAAAATGTTTTTCCCATTGAATGTTTCTTAGTAATATTTTAATGAAGCATATCCTTGATGGAAATCAAAGAAGAAATGTTATTAAATATTATCAATATATTTAGTTAGTATTTGATTATATACATATATGTTGTTATTATAAAGATTAGATATAATCTTATATATTCTTACTTTTAAATTATAAATAAATATTTAAGCGATCATTATGTAACATTATTGTGATTATCAATAAGGCTTAATTATGCTTTTAGTCCCTGTAAAAGTTAAAAATTTGGTTTTAGTCCCTAGGGCTGGATGGGGGATAACGACACTGACGTGGCCGTTAATGGCGCTGACGTGGGATGCCACACGACCCAAATTTTTAAAATTTGACCCATATACCCACCCAACACTGCCCACCCGACCCGACCTGGAATTAATTTAAAATTAAAAAAAAAAAGCAAAATCCTAACCCATACCCGTACCCCGCCTCACCCCATCTGTCTCCTCTCTTCTCTCTCTTGATCCCCACCCACCGCACCGTCATCTTCTTTCTCCAACCCACCCTCCTCGCTGCGCCGCTGTTTGCCTTCTCTCTCGTTCGTGGAATACGGTGCCCTCAGCCGCCACCCACCCAGCCCCCCATCACCTATCGCTCTCATCTTCCACACTCTTTTCTCTCTGTTCACTCTTTCTCTCAACCGAACCCTGTCTTTCTCCCTCATTCCTCACTCTCTTTCTCGGCTCCATCTCCCTCAGTCAATCTATCTCTGCTCTCAGTTTCTTTCTTTATTTCTCTCTCTCGATCTCTTCTCCTTCTCACTGTCTCGATCTGGTGTGTGTTGGCTAATTTGGGGGGTGGGTGTGTGTGTTGGGTTGGGGTTTGGGTCTGTTTAATTTGATTTTTCTTTGCAGGTGTGGGCATGGTTATCAAACTCGCGAGTTTAAGTAAACTCGTGGAGCCTCCGTAAACTCGGATCGTAAACTCGTACGAGTTTACATATTATTAAAAAAATAATTTAAAAATTATTGTGCTACAAAAATATATTTAATAAAACTTGAAATTCATAAATACTTTTAACTCCATAATAAAGCACTAATAAAGATGAAATATATGAGTTCTAAGTTCAATTCATAGATAATATATAATACATTTGTTTGAACCAGAACATATCCTCCTCTACATAAACTTAATGATAAGTAAAGTCTATCAACACAAGAAAGAGGCGATGTATTGAGCAACCAACATAGCAAATGTATATACAGAACAATGTCATTCATTCTTGACAGAAGTAGTCTGCTTCGAGCCGACAACAAAGAATTCGATGATGAGTTCGAGGGGCATGCCCTTTGTTTCTGGAACCTTTAATAACACAAATATCCAAACGATGACACACACAATAACATAAATATCGAAGATATCAGTGAGTCCCATATTATTGAGCATCACAAGAAGCGAGTATGTGACGATGATGTCTCCAATCTAGAACACTAAAGTACAGATAGCGATGCAGAGGTCACGCACCCTTATGGAAAAGATATTTAAAATACATACGATGAATTAGCCACAAAGCACAATAGCACTACGGAGTACGATTGCATGCGCAGCTGTAAAAAAAAAAAAACTGCCTGTGTGGTAAACTCGTAAAATTGGCAGTAAACTCGCGATTTTATGCGAGTTTACCCGATTTTACCCAAGTTTACCCAGAAACGAGTTTACATGCGAGTTAGCTCGATTTTACTACCTAAACTCGTAAACTCGTACGATTTTACGAGTTAACAAGCGATTTTGATAACTATGGGTGTGGGTGTTTGGGTCTGTCACGGTTTCAATCGCGGGTGGGTCACGCTGTTAGTTGTTGGAAGATCTGGAGACCCGGAGGGCGACGCGGAGATGCAGAGGGAGTGGCGAGGGGACAGAAGATGGAAACGACGTGGAAGACAGAGGTGGGGTGGGGTGAGTGGCGAGGAGCGTGGGTGGGATGGGGTGGGGTACGGGTATCGGTTAGAATTTTGCTTTTTTTTTTTATTTTAAATAAATTCGGGGTCGAGTCGGGTAGGTAGTGTTGGGTGGGTATGTGGGTCAAATTTTAAAATTTCTGGGTCGTGCCACGTGGCACGCCACGTCAACGTCGTATCAACGTCATTAACGGTCACGTCAGCGCTGTTACCCCCATCCAGCGCGAGAGACTAAAACTAAATTTTTAACTTTTACAGGGACTAAAACTTTTATATAGAGACTAAAATCAAACTTTAAAATTTTACAGAAATTAAAAACATAATTATTGCTATCAATAAAATAAAGCTTACTTTGTTTCTTATCTATTCTTTCTTCTTTTTGAATCAGTACTACACTCATTATTTGGTCACACAAACAATGTTTTTATTATTTTTTAAGAGTTAAAATACTTTCTAGACGCTGATACCGAATCTCTAGGTTTTTGCTTTTTTAGTGATCAATAAGTCTGCTCTCTCTTCTTCCCCATACAGAGGATAGCTGCAACTGTGTTTTTCCAGGAACTGTATGTTTTCTTCTATCTATCTATCTATCTATCTATCTAATAATTTGGCTTTAATTTTTTGCTTATTGGACATGAAGATGAAGTGCGAAAAGCGTTGTCTTTCGTAGCTCCTTGTGATTACTTGTTGCGTGTGTTTGTGTTTGATTGCATGTTGCATACAAAAGGGATTTGGGGTGGGGAGGAGGGAGCTGTGCGACTGGGAAACAAGAAGTGAGGTTCTCTTACAAACATGGAAGAGGAGAATATGAGACAGCCGCTGTTGAAGAAACATTATCACGAGAACTGCCCTGGTTGTAAGGTGGACCAAGCCAAAGAGATGAAAACGGATGTGTCCCTTCGCAATCTCATTAATATATGGATGGTTGTGTTATGCAGCTGTAAGCGATCAACTTTATTTTTATTTTTTTCTATTTGTGGGGACTTTCTAGAATTTATTATTTTAAAAATTTCACGTTAGCATCCAACTTGATAACGAGGTTTTATGGCTAAAATTCATTGTCAAAAGCCATCCCAAGTTAGCATAAAATTGATGTTCACTGCAACACAAGCTGCTGCAGCTTTTAGAAACAGTATAACTTTAAAAATCTTTTTTACAAAGAAGAAATTACTTTCAGCTATCCGAGTTGCCATATTGTACTCTCTGTTGGAGAACCTCAAGGGAAGTAATCTTGGTATATCATATTTTCTTTTTCCTGGATAAAATAACAAAAAGTCACTCCTTCGTATTCGCTGTTTGGTTCTCTGTATTTAAGTGGTTTTATTTTGCTGATGTCTGCAAAATTCTCAGTCTGCCGAAACTGCATCTACGTTCATCTCTGATGTCTCTTCTGCTTTTGTGCTTTGCAGCGCTGCCTATATCATCTCTCTTTCCTTACCTTTATTTCATGGTGAGTTTAACTGCCTATAGAACCTCATTTATTCTGAGCATCATTTTCTGAAAGTGACCGTCAATTACTTACAGATGGAACAGAAACTAATATACTGTTGACTTGATTGGTTCTTTTTCTTCGGTTTAATCTTCTGATTAATTATTTTGAACACTTCAAGCAATGAATTCACTTTTTAAACATCTCTTTGTATAAATATTATTTTTGAAACAATGTGGTTGGATAAATTTATTGGTTAAATATTCGTTCCGTTTTCTAAGTAAGAAAAATATTGGGTAAGAAAGATTCCATTCCCACTACCACTAACCCAAAATGTTTGGGTGTTTCTTGTAATATCCATGACCATCATACTTAAAGAAGGGAGGGGTGTGCTTGAGCCTTTTTAAATAGGAGGTTTAAACTCTAGGTAACATTTAATATAATTAGGGACCACTTCAAATTTTTAGTTTAGGCTTGTAAATATAATCATTTACTGCTACCATGTACTGACATAAACGTCTCTGCAAACAGCTAATCCTGTTTTCAGAAACATTTCTTAAATATCAAAATTTTCATTCACTGTTTTTCCTCAATATAACAATTCATGATCCATCCCAAAATATAATTTTCATTTTAAAAGATAATTGCAGACTCTTAAATGTGCCGATTTTGATTTTTAATTGTTATATTGCTTTCCATTCTTCCTTTCTCATGTGTTATGAAATGCTCAAGAGTTCAATTTTTCAGTTAGTAATTGAGCCTAATACTTATTCTTTTGCAGGTAAGCGATTTTAATATTGCTAAAAGAGAGGAAGACATCAGTGGCTATGCTGGTTATGTGGGTAAGTTCAGTTCTAGTACTTTCCATGTCTTCTATCAACATAAATTATTTATTTCTGATACCTATGTGACTCTGAAAATGTTGTAGGATCTGCATTCATGCTTGGAAGAGCTTTGACATCTATATTGTGGGGAATCGTTGCTGATCGCTACGGAAGAAAACCTGTTGTAATGGTAGGCATTATCTCAGTGTAAGTATATATCTCTTGATGGGTGCTTTCCTTCAAGCTATATTATATGTTTTCCAGTATCAACACTGACACTTACATGATTGCAGCATCATTTTCAACACACTATTTGGCCTCAGCACAAGTTTTTGGATGGCTGTTACTATGAGATTTCTTCTTGGAAGCTTAAATGGTTTGCTTGGGCCAATGAAGGTATCAACACACTATACCAAATGTTTCATCCACCAGTGTCAGGGCACAGTGAAAAGTTTGAATTTATCTACATGGATACAAGTTGATTTCTACAATATACTCTGTCATAATTAACCTCCTTTTTGTCAGGCTTATTCTGCGGAAATATTCCGAGAAGAACACCAAGCTCTAGGACTCTCAACGGTAAGCCTCACTAACCTTTGTCTACTGTAATGTCTGACAAGCGTAGTTCATCTGGTAAGGATCAAAGTATTTAACTGTCAAAGGCAAGGTTTGATTCCTGCTGCCAGCATTGCAAGAGGCATTTTGAGCCCTTGCTGATTCATGTGTCATAGCTTAGATTTGGAATGGGAAGCCTCCCGTCCCATTACATTTTCTTCACCAGAAAGGAAAGAAAAAAACAGCTGCAGTTGTCCACCATAATTATTCAAAATGTGATCTGATTTCAGTTCAGTGCAGCGTGGGGAATAGGTTTAGTCATTGGACCAGCATTGGGAGGATATTTGGCTCAGGTTCCTTTCATTCTTTTCCATCTAAATTGATTTACATCTTAAGAATTGCCTTCAATTTTGCACATGTACGTAAGTTCACTTGTTTTGGAAACTACGAGTTAGCATTTTATGTAAATCCCCTGATTAACCTATGTTGAGAAGGCTGATGCCTGGTAATCTTTAAACATTAAGGGTTGAAAGGATAAATATTAGAAGTTCTTGTATATTGACACAAATGCTCATTACATGTTATTTAACACACTTTTACTTATTTCTCTAATAATCTGCGAAATATCCATTGCAGCCAGCAGTGAAATACCCAAATTTATTTCCAAAGGATTCTTTTTGGGATAAGTAAGTTTGTTTTTCCTGATTTTTAGTTTTATAAAATAAAATATAAGGATTCAGACTTTTCCTGCCTCCTTTTTTTTTTTAAACTTCGCTTTTGCTTTCTTGATGTTCTGATTATATTTTTTCAAAACATAAACCTCCCTACAGGTTTCCGTACTTCTTGCCCTCCTTGATAATTTCCATTTTTGCATTTGTGGTACTAATTGCCAGCACCTGGCTTCCGGTAAGTATCTGAAGTTCTAGCGTATCTGTTCATCAACGGCCAATGTCTTAATCCTTTCCATTTGGTGTCATTTCTTTAATACTTTTATGATGACATTTCAATCTATTCATGTGAGCCCGACTTTTTCTCCCCCTTTTATATTCTTTTGTCTTTCCCATCAGTAAAATTACTTTGAAATAACTGCATCACCACAGGAAACACTACACAACCACCCTAATAGCAATGAGTCCACTGACAATGCTGAAGCTGTTGAAACTGGAACCAGCGGGTCTGACAAGGACAGGATAATCCAAAAGGACGAAAACCTCTTCCTAAACTGGCCTTTAATGTCATCTATAATTGTTTACTGTATTATCTCACTCCATGATATTGCTTACCAAGAGGTATTATTATTACTTCATGTTGTCATAGTTTGTTTATGCATCTCATTTAATAAAATGTTGATATATTGTTCTAGCCTACTGGTGGTAAAAACTGAGATTTCCCCTAATTAGCTATCTGAACAATATACTACTTATTAGGTTTTCTCATTATGGGCTGTTAGTCCTCGAAGGCTGGGGGGTTTGAACTTTACAACTGACAATGTTGGTGATGTTCTTGCAATAACAGGTACATCGTTGACAAACATGTTTTCATAGATATTTGTTAATGTTGGTCATAGATTTCTCTCAGAACTTTCTCAGAACTTTCTATCTGCAAATATTTTACATACTTATCCATTCTAGGATTTACCTCTTAAGTGGTGTAGTTGAGCGAGTTCACCTACTTGAATTTTTTGAACTTGGGAATTGTTCGCAAGACCAATGTGGATAAGTTCAATGATCTAGGTTGGTTTATTTTTTTGTTTTCAGGAGATGAGCTGATTGATCTAGGATCATCTCATGCAGTTTCTTTTTACAACTTCACATTAGTATATTTTTATGTAGATTTTGCTTTTAGGGTTTAATGTCATATCAGGATCTGATAGTTCTTTAATATTGTGAATTGATTTGAAACCAAAACTATCACTACTTCCATTATGTTCTGGAATCTATGGCCATTAGGATTGTTAGCTTATTTTCTGTTTTTTATTACTTGTGTGTGCTTGCCAAAATTAGTCCATCCTAAAAATATGATACCTTCCATACCTGTGTTATAAGAAAAATAAAATTGAAAAATACTTGTGTAACCCATACTTTGCAATTTTATTCAGTGCAAGGCTGTACTGGTATGATACAAATATGAAAACACTTGAGCCATGTGAAATTTATTGCTTTAGGTATTCATAGTGTCAATGATATACATTTTTCATGTTGAACTTTTGATCCTTACATAATAGATATGCTGCTGAATTATTGACTTCTTAACTGCTCAATGATCAGGTGTTGGTCTCATTATCTACCAGCTTTCCCTATACCCAGCATTGGAGAAAGCTTTTGGACCTGTTAGGTTTGCTCGCATCACCGGGGTAAGCATTCACCTTTGGTGGCTATTGATATCAGGCCTTTTTTTTATGATGGACCACTTCTAATCCAATTTTCTCAGCTGGTTCCTGTTTCAGGNTATATATATATATAGTAACAACTGTGTTTCTCTTGTTTTAGTATCAGAAAGGGAACTGATGAAAGAATGGTCTAAGAATATTGGAGTGCAACTGCAAATAACATCGTTGTTTTTGTTTTATTTCCTTTTATGCATCACTTTTGATGAGGTAGCTTGTGTTTGTATTTATTGACTGATGAGTCATCCATGCATTGATGATTAAACAGACTTCTACTGGTGTGGTTTCTTTCTTTTCTTATTCAAATTCTCATTTAAAAAGTAGCGTTCTGTATACAATAAAGATGACTCACAACTTCTATATTTTTTCTGAAACACAATTACAGTGGACAGGTTGTTTATAGGGCGTATATTAATAATTATACCACATAAGTTGTTTTTAATGCTTGGCAAACTCATCAATGACATAATCAAAAGAAAACCCAGATCAACCTGAGAAAATTCTTTCAAAATGATAATTCAGCATTGCATTCTTTATTATTTTTAACATGTCTTTTTGGCACTGTTTGTAGGTGCTATCTGTACCTCTCTTGCAAAGCTACCCCTTTATAGCAAAGTTGTCTGGTGTCACACTGTACCTATTGATAAATGTAGTTTCGGTATTGAAGAATCTTCTGACCGTAAGTACATCTCTATTTATTTAATCAATCATGAGTGGTGTGTAGGATTTAACATGAATTGAAGTAGCATCGCCGAACCTTGGGGTTCAATTTAATTGATTTAAACTTGGTCTCAGCAGAGTTTTTGTTTTTGGGAGAAAGTTGTGTGACTGAGCAATCAGTTTTAATCGAGCAATAAAAAGGCCTAATTGAGTGTAAATCAGTAGCCAAGTCACTAGCTGATTGCCATTATTATTGTGGAGACTACATTTCTTTACATGTGTGCTAAATGAGCTAATGAACCTAGGCTTGTATTCCAGAAAAGGTCATCTACTTTAAAAGCTTTCCTGATTGTGTTCTTTCTGATGAACATCAGGTGACCATTATAACTGGTTTATTTCTTCTGCAAAATAGAGCAGTGGTAAGTTTTTTATTCCACTCGCTTGCTTCCAAATGCTGAGATAAAATTTTGATGGCATTGTGGCATACATGGCATGTTGGTTTGGAAAACAGGATCAACATCAAAGGGGGGCAGCTAATGGCCTTTCTATGACTGCAATGTCAGTGTTCAAAGCAATTGGCCCAGCTGGAGGCGGGGCAGTGTGAGTGTCCCTTTGATATCTTTGCTATGGTTTGATTTATTTTTCAATGTGGACCTTCCCACGGTTTTAATATTTTAAATTGGATATGTTGGAAAAGAAAAACTTACACTCCAATGTAATTTTTCTTATATATGCTCTCTTACTTCTGTTATTCATAATTAATATGAATGCATGCCTGAAATTTTCTTGCTTAGTTTCTTTTCAATATGGTTGTGTGAGTGTATTCTATATGCTCACCTGTTATAGATATCAAGTTTTGTTATTCTGATCTTGGTTAATGCAGATTAACTTGGTCACAAAAGCGGATGGATGCTATTTTCCTCCCAGGTACGATGTTCAACTAGCCAACTAATTTGTTTGAGATGATTGCTATTTCGTATTTTGTGGATGGGAATCCTTCATCTAATTATTATATAGATCTTATGTTCACTTGAGATGTGTCAATCAATAGTAAAGCAGATATGAAACTTAAGAATAGTGCGTGCGCTCTTGATCTAACCTCTTGACATGTGTTTTTCTTCAGTGAATTATGGGATATTTGTTTGTGCAATAAAGTATTATTTTAGCAAGACTAGGACATCATAGTTGATTAAGAAGAGATGAACAACACGCCTTTCTCTTTTGATAGCTGTATTACTATTACCTAAAGCTCACAGAACTTTAGAATGACATGGGAACACTTGTTCTAACATCTTTGGTGTGAACTCTCCTCTCTCTGAATTTTAGAATAACGTGTGAAATGTTAATCTAAGCATGCCTTGTTTTGACATTTAACTGCAGGCACCCATATGGTCTTCTTTGTCCTGAATATAGCAATGGGACTCGGCATATTGTTGATGTTCACACCATTCCTGAGTGTACGGAACAATACATCCCGTCGGTAGTTTCGCTATCTCTATAAGGATGAAGCATTTGGAAGGCCATTGTTGTCCACTCTTGGTGACCGGAGATGCTTGCTGCTAATTGATGGAGCAAAAATTGGGGGAAATAAGGGAATAACGTGGTCAAAGAAATCTCATGCATCATTCATTGTATTGTGGCAGTCATCTTAGTCATGATTATTTAAAAAATACGATCCTAAGAGATGAATATAAAATCTCAAGTTTTATGTTCCACCCAAAATCAAAATAATCTGTGTAATGAAAATATTATTAGTTGGGTGTCATTAATTAGTGAAATTTCTTGAGATTTGATATGTTTTATATATTTATTACTTTTAGCTTATAATACTGCTTTGGGTGTTCAATGTATTTCACACATTTGAGATTAAAAATAATACCACTTTCTGTCATTTCTCCTTATCTCTTTTATTACTCTTTCTAGCACATTTTCTCATTAGTTTTATAATAGTTTTATGTGCACTGAATTATCATATATTTCAATAATTATAGTGTAAATGATTGTTTTCCAATTCCATGATTCTTGTGTTAGTGTTGGTAGCAAGAATATGTACAAGTGAATAAATTAATATTGGGTTTAACTAACAAATGTTGTTAGGGCTCTTGTTAAGGAAGTAAAAAAGAGAATTTATATTGGAAAGATAATTTTTTTTTAAATATTAAATGCATTTAAAACACTTTCATTTTGATTCCTTAATAAAATAGAAACCAAAGAGTTTTCATGTGGCAAAATTAGAAACCTCTTACAGGGTTTCTACTTTTGGTCGTGTGTAGCAGTTTTTTCTTTTTCTGTGGTAGTATGTTGTTTTTAATTTTGCCAAGACCTTTGGTTTTGGGTAGTCAATTTATTTTTTGTCTTGCTCTTTTGAGTCTTGCATATAACCAATCATTGGAACATGAAACCATGAGCCAGTCAAATAATACATCCAATGGATTCCAGGCAGGTGAGAAGGTCAACATCGAAGATGAGCTCCCCATCATTATGTTTGAGGACGGTGATGTATCTAAGAGGCTTTGCTATTGTGAGTTGAGCCTTGTTGTGAAAGTAGTTACCACGAAGCCTTTTAACAAGGTGGGCTTTCAGAATGTTATGCCGAATACAAATTAGCTTAAACACCAATTGCACAACCTAAGTTTTATCAAAATTATGTAATTCCTTTTCCAAACTGGTTTCACTTAATAAATCAATTAAATGTCCCATTTAGTTTAGGATAAATCATGCATAACACGCACATCGGAATGTTAACATGATTTAAACTACTAGTAATGCAATAAGTAGTCATCATTAATAATAATACAACTAGGAGCAAGTATGAGGAGTTAGAATCATATGAGAACACGAATAAAGCATATACCATTAATAAACGCTAGTCCTTAAAAAACCTTACACAAGGTAAAAGAAACTACGAAGACATAATGTAAACTAAGCGGGGATAATCCACTCCACTAAGCTATAGCCAAAGCAGCGGGAATCCACTCTCCCAATGTATAAATTGGGCGGGAGTAGAACCACTTTAGCCAACCTAGAAATTAAACGGTGGTGTCAGTGCTTCACTGACGACGACATTGATTGCGCTTGCGATGACCAACAGAAAATATTCTGATTCATGGTGAGGCACTATTGTTGCTGATGGAGAAAGGCACGAACATGGAAGGAGTGTGGTGACCACTGGAGGTATCCACTACAATGGTGGCTGGTAGTAAACTCTCCCAACTGGTGATTGTTGTTGTTAAGTCGCCAAAATTCGCAATATGGCGTGAAGCGAATTATCACTAAGAGTTTGCGTCGAAATAAATGTTGGCGACACAGAAGGAAGAAACATTGGCGACGCAAAGGTGAGCAGCCAAGGGCAGTAGAGATAATCACTAAGGCTTGCTAGAGAATGGGTCGCGACAAAAGAATCGTCACAATGATGGCTATTCGGTGACAAAGAATTACCAAAGAACAGTTAAGAAAAGTGGTCACAAGGGAGTACCCGTCATTACAAAAAATAAAAAATGACAAAAAATCTTAAAGTGACTTGAGTAATATCACTAATTAACTAAGGTGTCAACGCTATAAGTCAACGAATAAGATAAAGCTGTCGTAAAGATGGCAATTCATCTAAGAATTGTCATGGTTGCTTCATGGTAATAGCCTCGTGTGGGGCTAATCTCATGACAGACGACCAAAGTAGAAACTGTAGCAAAGATGGCAATTCGTCTAAGAATTGTCACGATCACTTCATGGTAGTAGCCCCGTGTAGGGCTAATCTCGCGACAGAATGTGAGACTTAGCAGAAAACTAGGGTAATAAGTTAGTTATATGGAGGGAACGGTTAACGAATTTGAACACGATTAATAACCTCCAATTTGATGTGGCCACCATGGGAAGATGACTTCCCACGTTCAGAAGATGGCACAACTGCTAAGGGGCACGATGAAGACAATTGCTGCATGTTGTGTCACACATGCAAGGGCAACCGGCCCGCATTATGCAAACCACCTTGATTGAAGGTGGTAACCATTGAAGACTGAAGGAAGAACAGTTACCAGAAGAGGAGCGCCCTGAAACTCTATAAATATAGGGCTCCTGGACTAAACTCGCGGTGGATTCCTAACACTCCTACCGACTCAGCAATCTCTTCAACCTTGACAATCTTTTCTCCCCTTTTTGTATTGTAACTTGCACCATAGTCCTTTGCTCTGGCAAGGATAACTTTGTAATTAGAGTCACTCCAGTGACCTTTATTTGAATATAATTTACGTTTCCAATTTTCGCTCTCCACTTCTCCCTTACTTGTATAATTCATGCCCATGTTCTTCACCTGAGAATGCCTCAATCGCTTGTCCTCGTTAAACATTCTTTTGTGTAAGCACAATAAGATTCCTTGGAATTATTTCGCGTGAAACAGTTGTCATTGCTTCACTAGTGGTGATAGGGAGGGATGTTGCTAAGTGGTTGGAAGAAGAGAAGGAAGCTAGGGTTCTTCATAGTGACAAAGAGAAAAGAATTAGTGGATTTGCTCTAATGGGTCGATTACAACCTAGGTGAGTGTAATTGGGCCAAGCACAAATTAGGTTGAAGACAAGGTTCCATTGAGAAGACAGGCTCTCTTCACAACTAATGGGCCTAACCAACTTCACAATTGGCAAGCAAGAAAGTTTTGATGAACAAAAAGGGACAACCAGCTTGGGCCAATATAATCGGCTTCAATCAATACTCAAGGCAAGTTATAATAAATTTTAGACAATTTTCAAGCAATGGGACCCAGGTGAAAAATTATTGGACCTTGAGGACAATGTCAATTTTATAGTAGTAGGTAATGAAACGGGTTTAGGTTAGAGGCCCAATTTTCCCTAATTTTTCTCGTCTAATGTCTTAATCCCTCTACACCCACAATGTTTAACATGGTTCATAATTCTAAAATCGATGTAAATTTGGCGTATCACAATTCAACTTCTCATGTAAAACTTTAATATGTAAAATGTAATCAACGTTTTCTATTTCTCATAAAATTTTGGTCCAATTTACAAGATGCAAAATTTAAGAATACAAAAGAATAAAATTACAACAAACCTCTATGGTGATAACAAAAACTCTATCCTTCGGATAGGAAACAATGAAAACTGGCAACCAAGAAATAGTGTGAGGTAGCCTAAAGAATATGTAACTTTACAAAAGAAAAAGGAAAAATGAAAAAGAAAGGACACAATATCACTTCTCATCCTGGTCGAACATCCGAGATAGGGAGCATTTCTATTTGTCCACCTTCAAAATCTCTTTGATTTACAATCTTCTCAGTTTCTCTTGATATTTGAATATCATTAGGAAAATAATATTGGCAAATAAACTTCAGGAGAAAACGAGGAAGCAATGCAGCTATCACGACTCCGAGCAAACATAACCAGAACAATCCAGTGCGTGCAGCGTGAAAGAAGGCCCTGCCAAAGTTGTGAAGATTTGAAGGTCAGTCTTTACGTTCAGAAGTAATTTTAGGAATGCAAAGGCTTTTCAGTCAAGATTCATTGAATGGCTATAAAGAATCCATTTGAGTTTGAAAGCGTTTCTTCTTCTTCTTCTTCTTATTATTATTTTTTCCATGATCGGTACAGCAAACAACACCAACCCACCCGATCAAAATATGACACATCTCACGCACGTGCACCAATTGTATCAAATATTTTAGTGGTTATCAAGTTCTTTTTACAATGTATACAATAGTCTTGTGGTAAAAACTAAATCATAACACACGAGAATTGATTGAAAAAAATTATACACACTACATGTCCATAAGAAACAAGTGACACCATGAAATGAAGATGATAATCTATGCAGCAGAACTACAGAACAAGCATATTAGTTGAGCATCTAATATGTTCACAACAGCAGTGCCTAACCATTACAAGAAAGATGCGACTTCAGATTTATTTGTATACAAATTATAATGGTGAAAGCAAAAGAATAGGAGCAAGATAATGCATACCAGTAGCCAGGAAGTGTTACTATAGCATCAATGATCATGACAGTAACGAAAGTTGCAATGATAGAGCCCCAAACGGCAACATGAGCAACCCAATTCCACCTGAAGACATCCATGGCCAAGTGTAAATTAACCAAAATAACCGTTGCAAGGGTCCAAAGATCTCCTATGCTTGCCACATCAACGGTACTACTCCAATATGCAAAGAACGGAGCCCAGAAGATTGTCATGCTTTGCCACAAAGTATCAATCATAGTCAAGATAAATAATTTTTTGTTGTAGGCCTCATCTCTCTGCCCAGCCCCGTAAAGCTGAGGGTACTTAAGGAGAGTCCTTTTACTAAGATCCTTATCAAGAATACCAATAACGATAGTTGGCAATGAACTGTATATAATTGAATACAACGTGGTGCTCCATTCATTTATAGCAGTTGTTAAAGTGAAGGCAGTGTAGAGTACATACCTGGAAAACCAAGGACAAACAAGTCAAAATGTGGAGGAATACTTCTAACAGCCTAAAAGTTATGGTACAGATATAAATCTAACAAGTCATGTTTAGGCTAGCGTAATTCATTTAAGTTATAAGTGTTCCTAAGTATCATTTGTTAGAATTGTATCCATGTAAAAGTCTCCGGAAGAAAATACTCTGTTGTAAAACGTATGGAACATAAAGAGTTTCCAAAACAAATTTGAACCCTCAGCTATTAGGACATCACTTCTGCAAAATAAAATAAAAAATAAAAAAAACCACAAAGCTATATTGATTTTCAACTAAATAGCCAGGTTTATTGGATCAAGTACATGCTCATAAGCACATCAGGGCTAATAACAGAACAATGCAGATACATATTTACATTTGATGGAATATAACTTACCAAAATAGGACAAGAACCAGGACAGCATTTCTGTAAAAGTTGTACAGTATCATGTAACCCAACCGTTGGTAATTCCAGTGGCCATGTATCAGTAAGAGAGGAACTAGGAACCTAAACTGCCCCATGGCAAAATCTGATGCCATTACAGCTTGGCGACCCTCTTGTCCGCTGATGCCAACTCCAACATCAGCCATTTGGATCATTGAGACATCATTAGCACCTGTAACGCATGCATAATGAACTTTAGTATAGTATAAACAACAACATACATCTGAGCAGTCAAAATTATTCAGTTATTTTAAGTTTCTTTCATTGTTTTGTTAATGTTTCTTTCCTTTCAAGTTTTTTATAATGTATAAATGAAAAGATGAAACAATTCAAGATAAGAATTCATACCATCGCCAATGGCAAGTGTCAAGTCGGCCGTCCTATTCTTCACAAGGGCAACAATCCCAGCCTTTTGCAATGGTGCCACTCGGCAACAGAGAACAACAGAACATTTACTCGCAAGTTGAAATAACTGTAAAACAGAAGAAGCCGGAAATGAGCAAATATACAAGGCATCAGCAAGAAATTCGTTGCAAACACCATCTAAGATTCAACAGAACTACTAACTAACCTGCTCCTCTAGTTCACTGTCAAGGATATATACAAGGCTGTTACCATCAATAATCAAAGCTGTCAGAGTTGTAAGTGCTTCAGAACTTGCTCCAGTATTGTTTGTAGGCATGAGTTTCTTAGACATATCAATGGCATCCTGCAAACTCTTTCTACACGACTCCCTATTTTTGCTGTTAATTATAATCTGAGTCATGCTGTTGGTTAGGAGCTTCGAGGAGTACCCAATTGATATAGCAGTTTCCTGTTTGTCCCCAGTCAGCACCCACACTTTAATACCTGCAGTCCTTAGAGACTCAATGGCTTCCGGCACACCTTGCTGAAGTTTATCTTCAATTGCAGATGCACCTAATATACAGAGATTTTTCTCCACATTGCTGGCGACACTGCGAAGCATAGCAGCCCTACCGAACACAGCAGTGCTTGCTGCCTCAAAGGCACCATGCCATTGCTCAAACTCTGAAGCATTCAATTCCCTCATCCCAATGACAAGTGTTCTTAAACCCAGGGAGGAATATGAGTGAAGATGGGCTTCAGTTGCTCGTATTATGTCCATGTTAGAGGATTTATCTATCACATTCAGCATAGATGTATCTGCCCCTTTGACAAAAAGTTTCACTGAATTGTCAGGGTACCCTAATATAACCGACATCCTCTTCCGGTCACTATCAAATTCGTGCAAACCCAAGACATTGAACCTGCAATTCCCATATTCATTAGAGAAAGAATAACAATTGTTCGACATTAAAAGAGGTTTCATTCTATTAGCAAGCAATCAAGAAAAAGTGAGCTAGCTATGTGCATTACATAACTACGAGCCAGGAAAGACGATATAAAAAGAAATACTTTAATTCTTTGATGACTTTATTTATCACTCCTTGTAATCATATAAGTAACAAAACAATAAAATACGCAAGGCAACCCAACCAAAGTATTTGTAAACACACTTTCGTATATGCTTAATCAAGGTTAATATTACAACAAAAGAAAGTTTGCTAGTAATCATTTACGGAGGAAGTAGAAGAAAATGATGATTACCGGGAAGAAGGAAAAAAAAGAAGCAAACAAAGTTATTTAACTAACCGGTGTCTTTCTCCCTGAATATCAATGGCAATATGGCCTGAGGTTCTTTCTACAAGGATAAAACCATAGGCAGCGGCGGCATATGCCAATGCTTGTTCATCTGGTGATTCCCCTTGGTAGTCTATCAGCTTGACATCGGGATCAGGTGTGTCAACAAGAATAGGCACAATAGTATTGCAGGCTGCAAGTGCTAGAAAGAAATCATAAATCGGTTTCCCCTCCTTATTTTGAAGACCACTTGTCAGTAAATGCAAAAGCTTTGGGTTGACCTTGACCTTCATCTTTGGCCTCAAGACCTTTCCATCCGCTGGACAGAAATTTCAAATTGTAAACAAAATCAGATGCATTAAAGGCAAAGCCTGAAAGCTTTAGCACACTTGAGGGAGGGAGGAAAGAGAAATGTCACCTTGCAGAGAGTATGAATCAGATTGGTCATCCTCCAATCTGGCTTTGGTAGAACTGTAGTCAGCCCCCCAGATGGTGGCGCACTGGAACTCCATCTTGTTCTCAGTAAGCGTGCCGGTCTTGTCAGAGAAGACGAACTTGATTTGCCCCAAATCTTCATTAATATTCAAAGCCCTGCACTGAAATCTGGAATCGGTTGCCTCATCATACATCCTGTTGTCTCGTATCATGAAGTAGGCCTGGCCGACACGGACGAGCTCCATGGAAATGTACAAGGATATTGGAATCATGACCTGGAACACTATAACTGACATGAGGAACGTGAAAAGTACTTCCAAACCCCATCCGTAATACTTGTAGCTATCTCCGTTGGAAAAGTTCAGCTTCCTGTAATAGGGCAACAGATCCAACTCATCCTTATGGCGCTTCAACCAAACAGCGGCACAAACGGATGTGACTGTGCACAAAGCTGCAAGGAAGAAAGAGAGCATGATGATCTCAGAGTTCATGCGAGTCTCCAGCCTGCTCCTCTTGGACGGAGCTCCAGAGCTGTTGAGCATAGCTTTGGTCTCACTGCCGCAATACACGGCAACGCCAAGCGCCCAGCTGGTGTTCTTGAGTTCGCACCCTCGAAGCACAATATTGGAGGACCCGAGCGACAACTTCTTCCCATGGATTTCCATGTTAGCCTGAAACCCGTATATGTTCCTGTTGGGCTTCTCGCACTTAATCAACCAATTATCAATATTCTTGGAATCCGTCTCTTGTTTGGCGTACCTAGTCTTCAAATTGGACTCTCCGTCTAAATTAGTAGTCTGCACATACGCAACCCCCGTGGGGTCGCTAGTGGAGAGCAACACAATATCGCAAGGAATGGTTTCATTGGCCTTCATCTTAACGATCTCTCCAACTCTTATTTCCTTCCATTTCTTCTCAACGAAACTACCGTCAACGAGAACCGATGCCATCCTGTTGTTCTCCACCTTATCGGAGCGGTGCCGCCTCCAGTCCTCGTAGGCGTCCTTAACGGCGGTCACAAACAGGACAAACGCCAACGGAAGAATGGAGACGCCCCTACCGAACACCGCCAGCTGGGGGAGCTGATTGAGGATTGCGATTATCAGGAAATAAATGTAAGCGACTCTGTGGAACTGCTCGAAAAGATTCCTTGGGACGAAGGTGAGGAGGGAGTATTTGGCGGTGCGGATTGAGTTTCCCGCGTACTGGAATTGGAATTGGTCGTTGGTCTTGTCGGGGTCGTTCACGAAAACTAGTCTGGCGTCCTCGTCTCTGAGCTCCTTCTGAGACATGCTCAGTCCTTCCGAGTCAGCGCCCTTTGACCCGTACCGGACAGGAGCGGGGTTCGTTTCCTTGGCGGAGGAGCTGCTCTTCCTGCTGCCGGAGGAGCTCCCGGAGCGAATTGAATTGCCGCTTCTGCTGCGTGATGAAGAGCTGTTTTTAGTGTTCAGTACCGGGTTGCCGCTGCGTTCCCAATTATATGGAGGATTCCGATCAACTGGGTTGCTGGAGTTGTCCATCTCGGAGAACGTCACGGCGGTGCTGCTGGAAGTTGACTTTGACTTTGGTAGATCAGGGAAAACTGGAATGGTTGGAAGCTCTTGGGTGTTGGGAGTTCTTGGAGATGGTATCAGAAGTGGCCTCTTCGAACCCATGATCAATTAAAAGAAAATTCCAAATCTTCTCTCAGCTGGTGAGAGATTCTTCAACTAAAAACATGTCACCACCCCCAGATTCTAGATGCTAAACTTTCATGGGACTGGGTCAGACCAGCAATAAAGCGTGAAAGATCTCGAACAAAAGTGAAAAAACCAGAGAGAGAGGGGGTCACTTGTTGTTTATGCACCAAATATGTAAGCCGTTTTTAAACTCATGAGCACATTGAGAAGGATCACTGAAAAGAATGTATAAGAAATGGGCGTCCAAGAAACGTGTTTGTTGAGAGAAGTGGAAACTCTTACACAGGGTCAAAGGCATTGTGGCGGAGGAGATATTAGTCTACGACGGGAATTGCAAGGAATTAAAGAACAAGTCGTAATGGGTGGCGACAGCATGTGGGTCTAGAAAAACAGATAATCAAAACGTTGATGGCTGGCTGCTTCTTTGATTAAATAATAATAATAATAAACTGTTTAAAGAATGAAAAGTCCTCATGGAGAGAGAATGGAGGAGAGTTATGTGTCACTAATCTACGAATGACTACTCGACTAGACGTTCTAGAAAGTCTGCCGGGAGCATTTATTTTTTTAACATTGGGGTGTCTAAATTTGACTCGCGTATTTTCGGAAAAATGAAATTTTTATGTACTTTTACAGGGAAAATAACAATTTTCTTTCTTGTACTATTATTCATGTGTATTTAACTTTTTAACATTAAATAATGTATAATTTAACGTCATAAAGTTTTTTAATTGTTTAAATGAGGCTTTTGGTTACTTTCATAAACCAAAAGGTCCTCTAATAAAGAGAATTTTTTTTTACACTAAACTACATATACACTCTAAAATTCATGACAATGACATTTAGTGGGGTCATAAAATAGAATTCAATCACTGCTGACGTTTTCTCTTTGTCAAATCACTCTCTTTCTCTCATATTTCTCGGCTCTATTGTGAGCAGGGCAAAGAAGAAAGAAAGGAAGAGAGGAGCTGTTGAACAAGGTAAGGAACAAAGAAAAGAAGCAGCAGAAGAAGGAAGCCGTTAACTAAAGCTAAAGTTGTTGAGAGTGGTTGGAGCTCAATGGCAAACACGACTCCAAATTAGGAAATAGTTAGAAACGGTTATGCTTGTGCAACTCATGTACATAAGTTAGGTACATGTAAATGTAATTTAATTGTAATCTCATTGCAATTTCATTTGGCATTTTGTGTGTATATATATGCAGCAGCCTTTGCTTGCAGAGTAATAAGAAGTTCATATGTTCAAATTCATCAATTGGAGAATTTCTCTCATTTTCTCACATTTTCTTTCACTTTCTTTGTTGCTATAGCACAATGATCTTGAACTGTTGCTCAATCCAGAAATTTCACATGGTATTAGAGCTCTATTCTTGAAGTTCTGCTGCGCCATTATCATCTCAGTGTTGCTTATTTGATGGAGAATTCTTCCAATGTCTTTCATCTTTTTTAGTTTTTTTTTGTGCAACCATAACGCCACGAGCTCTCGAAATTTAGTTAATTCTCCTTGAATTCCTGAATTTCTTGAGAGTTCTAATTGCGTTTGGTGAACATTGTCGCTGAGCTTCGGAATTTATTTGCAATTCCTTGAGGCTCCTAGACAGTTTGCATAATTTACTCCTTTACTGAGCTTCCATGGAGGTTCCATCGGTTACAAACTCATCATCACAAGGTAGAGAAAAGGGATTCCCAATTATATAATTGCCTACATATCTTCCAGGTACACCGAACCCATTGTGGCCGGTACCATCTTAAGATCTTATTCATTCCCTATGTTTCGTTATTATCTTTTATATTTATGCGATTGGTCTTGTAGTTATCTAAGGTTGCCCTAACGCTCTAATGGCAACCCATTCCTCATAGTGCATAATAATATAGTATATACAACACATTTAAGTTTACAAAGTAATCATAAACTGTAAACTAAAGTGCACTAGTGTTTTCAGGATATACGTGCTCTCAGGGACTCAGACTTTTAACTTATCTTAGAATTTCCTTTTTACTTTTTAACATATTCTTGATTTCTTTTTGTGACTTCTTGTAGTCCTTAACTAGATTCTCTGAGTTATTTTCCCATCATATTCTGTAACTTTTGCTTCTGTACTTTTGTGCTCTCGATACCCTAACTTACACTCTAATTCTTTTAGATTCCCTTTTTAATATCAATCTCTCAAACTTATATTCTCAAATCGAATTGCTCTCTATGCTTATGTACACTCATTTTCTTGCTTTCTTTTTTACTCTTAGCCTAACTCCACTCTAAAGCTTCTTAATCTCACATACATTAGCAAAACCCTAAACTCTTTTACCCATTTATGAACTCTAAGTGCTTATCACACATGCAATCTTTAAGAACTTAATTTTTTTTAACCTAAACACTACTGGGAAACTCTTAAACTTTCATGCATCATCTAAAAATCCTAATCTCTCATACTTTTCTACGTAAAACCAGAATTGCATTATATTTGCAATCACTCTCAAGACTCAATCCTCTTACACTTGAAACTTCATCCAAAACTCCTTGAACTCACATATGTGCACATAATCCTAATTATACTCTACCTAAGCAGTTAACCCGAATTTGTACTATATATACATGCACCCACAAAACTCATTTCCTTAACTTAAACACTCACTCAAATCTTCTAAAACTCAAATGCATGGATCAAAAACCTTAAACTTATCACCTTTAAACTTTTAAACCCTAATGTATGTTATATGTTCATGTACTCTCAAAACTCATTTTATTAACTTAAAATTTTGTTCAATTCTTCTAAATTTCACATGAAATGACCAAAACCCTAATTTACCCTAATTTAGCTCTTATACCCGTTTATGTTCATGCACTCTCAAATCTTATTTTCTTTGCTTAAAAACTCACTCAAGTTATCTAAATCTTACATGCATGGCTCACAAACCTTATTTCAACTAAGCTTTAAGTCTCAAACCCGAATTCATCATGCATGCTCATTGACACACACTAAAACGTCGTTAATTTCAGTGCGCAATCAAATAATAATTTATAAAACTAAATTAACCCCAAAAACGTAGTAAAGGGGCTAACCTAGGTCGTTTCTCAAGGAAGCAATTAGAACCAATTAAAAGTTGCACTAAATTGGGGGGTTGAATTGATTGCGTTTAAAATAAAAGAAACTTAAAACAAATAAATAAATAATGATAAAAGACAATATCTTGCATATGGCTTTTCTAGATCAAGCATTGATTGTCATTGGTTCCTAATTAATTATTCATAAGAGTGGATGTTGTTTATTAGTTGAAATCTCTAACTAATACACAATTCACTTAAGAGACTTGGATCGTCAATCCCCTAAGCATTTATTAATACAAGAATTAAAACTAAGATCTCAGCATTTAAAACCCATATCAATTATGTTCCAATTGGACAACCTAATTAAATCTAATTAGTTCCCCAAAAAGTTCCTAAATCCTAAATCAATAAATCCTACAATCATCAAGATCTATCAACCTAGAATTAACTCTAACCAACAACATGCGATCGCTATATTACTAATTAGGGGTGGAACAAGTCATGAATAAACATTAAGCACAAAACCTCAAATTAATCCTAATCTAGAGTTACCGCATGCAAGATATTAAGGAACTACTCCTCCATGGGTGGAGGATAAAAACTCATAATAAATAAAAATAATAAGAGAGTAGAAAATAATGGAAAATTGAAATAACAAAACCTGAAAACAATAACGGAAGGAATTCGCAAATAATTGAGAGCTTGTGCTGTCAATGCGAGCTCCAAGAATCCTTGAATAACTAAGAACTAAGCACTACTAACATAAACCTAAAGTGCAATAAAAGGAAAAGTGCAGAAAATAAAATTGGAGGCTGAGTATGAAGTTCTCTCCAAGTTGTTGAGAGAAGATATCTATTTGTNATCCTTGAATAACTAAGAACTAAGCACTACTAACATAAACCTAAAGTGCAATAAAAGGAAAAGTGCAGAAAATAAAATTGGAGGCTGAGTATGAAGTTCTCTCCAAGTTGTTGAGAGAGGATATCTACTTGTAGAGAATTGGCCTAAAGTGGGAGTAAATCCCGCACTTTCAGCACAACAGTTAGTAAAATCGCGATAACTTCCGCTACAGATATCGGATTGAGATGGTTCAAATCTCCAATTAAAGCTAAGATATAGACCTACAACTTTGTAGTTGAGGTCAAATCGAGATTCAATCTCCATCCTGGTGCAAAATCCGTGGCAAAGTCAGCGTTAAAAAATCCTCAGCAAATCTTTGACCAATTCTTTTTAAATTTGAGTTTAATCTTGCATTTATTGGTCCAGATCTTCTCTTCAAATCTATTCTTTAAAATTTATATCTTATCAACTCTCCTTCAAATCTTCAATGATCCCTTTTACAATTTATTTTCTGCAATAAAAATAGAAAACTAAAAAAGAACAAAAGAAATCTACACATTAAATTCTAAAATAAAAAATAGTGCTTTAAATTGCGTTTTTCTAAATTTCTCACAAAAGAGGCTAATGTGCAAAACATATTAATTAAGCATGCCCATTTTAGTTATAAGCTTCTTCACACATCCACTTATGTACAGTTATATCACTTAGAGCACATACTTCAAGCTCAACCCCTGGTAGCGGTGGCTTACCGCCACAAGCTTCCTTTGTGCCTCAGTATCGTGAGGACCAGGCAACCCTTAACCTAAGAAGCTCACGATAGGAGAGTCCATCCTTATGCTAGGGATGGTAAGGGGATCCTACCCCGTCCTTATGCTAGGGATGAGATAATCACAGGGTTCAACTTGCCTTTCTTGCCGGCTAGTGGCACATGAAACACCCTAGCTAATTGTTTACCCGTACGTAGTAAACAAAGCTCACTAGGTTGTTTTCTACCTGGTCGGAATACCTTAGTCCATTGTTATCTTTCGAAAATAGTTGTTTAAGAAAATAGGGACCAATTTTGAAACTTTGCATTTGTGTCGATCAATTAATAAAATAGAGTCATGCGTCAGAAAGAACAAATATAGCAAGCGGTAAAGCCCTTAAGCTTAGCAGATAACTGTCTAATCACACTAAAGCATACAATGTACACCCATCTGGTCCATCAGAACAGTCATGTAGTTATTATAATAAATAATATACAAGTAACATGTTCGATACATACCATACATAACATTAACATACAAGGACTAACTGTAGCATTTCCCAGTTTACCCCTAACAGAGTAATAACTACTGTTGTCTCTGGTGTCCCTGTCTAGTTCTGACCGCCTCATAGCTCCTTGGCCGGTTCGGCATCATCCTCGTAGTATGCGTCATCACCTGTTCCTGAAGTCATAGGGTAGTGGGGGTGAGAACGGTAGGTTCTCAGTGGAAATAACTCTAGTACATGTATCTTGCGGTTCATTAGGTCGGACTTCAGGCCGCTCAGAGATCTCTAAGTGAACATACANCACACACTAAAACGTCGTTAATTTTAGTGCGCAATCAAATAATAATTTATAAAACTAAATTAACCCCAAAAACGTAGTAAAGGGGGCTAACCTAGGTCGTCTCTCAAGGAAGCAAGTAGAACCAATTAAAAGTTACACTAAATTGGGGGGTTGAATTGATTGCGTTTAAAATAAAAGAAACTTAAAACAAATAAATAAATAATGATAAAAGACAATATCTTGCATATGGCTTTTCTAGATCAAGCATTGATTGTCATTGGTTCCTAATTAATTATTCATAAGAGTGGATGTTGTTTATTAGTTGAAATCTCTAACTAATACACAATTCACTTAAGAGACTTGGATCGTCAATCCCCTAAGCATTTATTAATACAAGAATTAAAACTAAGATCTCAGCATTTAAAACCCATATCAATTATGTTCCAATTGGACAACCTAATTAAATCTAATTAGTTCCCCAAAAAGTTCCTAAATCCTAAATCAATAAATCCTACAATCATCAAGATCTATCAACCTAGAATTAACTCTAACCAACAACATGCGATCGCTATATTACTAATTAGGGGTGGAACAAGTCATGAATAAACATTAAGCACAAAACCTCAAATTAATCCTAATCTAGAGTTACCGCATGCAAGATATTAAGGAACTACTCCTCCATGGGTGGAGGATAAAAACTCATAATAAATAAAAATAATAAGAGAGTAGAAAATAATGGAAAATTAAAATAACAAAACCTGAAAACAATAACGGAAGGAATTCGCAAATAATTGGGAGCTTGTGCTGTCAATGCGAGCTCCAACAATCCTTGAATAACTAAGAACTAAACACTACTAACATAAACCTAAAGTACAATAAAAGGAAAAGTGCAGAAAATAAAACTGGAGGCTGAGTATGAAGTTCTCTCTAAGTTGTTGAGAGAGGATATCTACTTGTAGAGAATTGGCCTAAAGTGGGAGTAAATCCCGCACTTTCAGCACAACAGTTAGTAAAATCGCGATAACTTCCGCTACAGATATCGGATTGAGATGGTTCAAATCTCCAATTAAAGCTAAGATATAGACCTACAACTTTGTAGTTGAGGTCAAATCGAGATTCAATCTCCATCCTGGTGCAAAATCCGTAGAAAAGTCAGCGTTAAAAAATCCTCAGCAAATCTTTGACCAATTCTTTTTGAATTTGAGTTTAATCTTGCATTTATTGGTCCAGATCTTCTCTTTAAATCTCTTCTTTAAAATTTATATCTTATCAAGTCTCCTTCAAATCTTCAATGATCCTCTTTACAATTTATTTTCTGCAATAAAAATAGAAAACTAAAAAAGAACAAAAGAAATCTACACATTAAATTCTAAAATAAAAAATAGTGGTTTAAATTGCATTTTTCTAAATTTCTCACAAAAGAGGATAATGTGCAAAACATATTAATTAAGCATGCCCATTTTAGTTATAAGCTTCTTCACACATCCACTTACCGCCACAAGCTTCCTTTGTGTCTCAGTATCGTGAGGACCAGGCAGCGCTTAACCTAAGTAGCTCACGATAAGAGAGTTCATCCTTATGCTAGGGATGGTAAGGGGATCCTACCCCGTCCTTATGCTAGGGATGAGATAATCACAGGGTTCAACTTGCCTTTCCTGCCGGCTAGTGGCACAGCTAGGAAAAGAATCTTTTAACCTTAACCTTCTTTATTTCCTCGTAGGGACTTAGTGACGTCACGCCCTATTCCTTTTCCAGTCAACAGTCTATTTATCCAGTTAACAATTCATATATCCGGTCAACAGTTCATATATCCAGTCAACAGTTCATATTCAGTCAACAATTCATATCCCTTGAATATGTATCATCCATTCACAATTCCATATTTTCCTTAAAATCTATTCATGAAGCACATAACACAGCTGGCATGTAGGACACATATTCACCTAGAACATGCATAGCTCAACATCTCATGTTCAAACATATTCTAAAGATAAACAAACCTATTCAGCAGTTATTCTCAAAATCACGAGGCATGCGTCTGTTTCCTGTCAGAAACTAATAATCAGAAACCGGAGAGGTCCAAGACCTTACCCCAAGGTTTTGATGGTCCTAAGATCATTTTTCATGCTTAAAAATTTAGACCGTGGAAATTGTGTGTGTTCAGCTCTTATAATTGCTGATTGTGTGTATATTTGTTCCATAATTTTCCATGCATGTGCGGCGACGTGTGTCGCTATACATGCGTGGTGATTTAATGAGGATCCTATAAAATTTTTCTAGCATAAGAACATCATCAACAAATCTTTCTAATGAGGTAATTAAATTAATCAATGGTACTTGTGAATCAACTTACATAAAAGTATGTTTCACTAATACCGTTTAGAAATTAATTTTTTTCCGACGATGAAATACTTCCACTTAAACTCCTGGTACGACTCCTCCCACTGACTGAAAATCCTTATACTTGACACCCCCTTAAAGGTGTGCCACCTCTTGTACCTATAACACGTCCCCAAAATTACCCCTCCCAATGGGTTTGTCATGCCTCAACTAGGGACGTGACCAACAAGCAAGGGACTAGTTCCCTCGTGGAAGCCTGTTGAAAGCTTTTCGTAAAAACATGCATTTTATCTTTAATTAAAAACAAATAACACTTTTCTTTTCTGAATAAACATAAATGCTTTTACAGCAAACATAAATATACATGATAAAATAAGCGATTGGTCTGAGAATCTGTCTGTATACAATTGTTGCACTTTAGATATAACTCGATTACAAAATAAAGATAAAACTAACAATTCCTATGGGTAGGTTCACCTCAAGGTGAACTGCTGATTCTTAGATTCTGACATCACTACGTTGGCTATAAACTCCATGTTCCCCTAAACTGCTTTGAAACCTTTAACTGGAGGGGGATGTGAGGGGTGAGAACTCTGGGAGAGTCTCAGCGAGAGGTCGTCGGCACGACGNATAATATATATATATATATATATATATATATAGCAAGCATAAAGCATCTTTATAATAATAACTAATACATAAAAGCATTTGAAAATATAACATAGTTGGAGAGTTTCTCTAGATAGACGTTCCGAGCGTTATGGTTTAGTTATTCCTGAAATGTCTGGGATTTACGGTCTTGCCCCTAATCTACATGAATCCTATTTTATTTTACGATCGTACAAGATATATCAGGGTCAACGTAGGCTGCCGTTGACTTACAATTCTATCTTAGATATCCTCCCATGAAAATAGTTTTTAAATGCATAACATAACATGATTATAATAACATAATCTTTTATATGATACTGATAGCATAACATGACTTAATATATTTATTAAACGTTTTATTTTGAAAAATTAAAGGCAGACTAAGATCTCATGCTTAGGGAGGTTCCCAGGTAAGAGAGGTGCGTCACAATGGACATCTTAAGTACAAAGCCGTGTCCTTAGTCAGAACCTTTCCTTAACATAAGTCTTTTCCCATCAAAATCTTTCCTTAACTATGGTCTTTTATTAAAAGAAACTAATCATACACATGCAACATGAATTTATTTAATGCATAAAACATGTGGTCTCATGTAGTTCTAAAATAGTTTCGTAAATATCTATTTATTGAATAAAGAGTTTCTAAATAAATAGTCATAAGAAAATAACTTAATTAAATAAAAGAATTCATAATATTAACTAACTTCATAAATTCATAAAATAAAATAATAAATTTTACCTCCTAGGATTTTATAAAATATGCATAAATAAAATAATGCTGAAATAAATAAATAAATACATATAAAATACATTGTCTAAAATAGACCGTGAAGAAAGTCACTCACCTTAACATGGCTGACTGTTAAGGAGCACTAAGCTGGGAGCTCTTGATTCACCTTACGTGGGGGCACTGCTTCCCCACGAACGGAAGACGAAAGGGAAAAAAGAAATAAAAATATAATTGGAGCGAAAAGTCTCACAAAAGTGTGACCTCTCAAGCTCTAGAATGAATTAGCAAGTCTAAACACTCAAAAGGAAACTTCTATATATAAGGAGAGTAGGAGGCCCCCTTCTATAACTGCATCTAATGTAGGACTAATTCTCACCTTTTTTTTAAGGGTTATCACAACGACTCCACACCAAAAACACCACATACCACTTCAAATTTGCGGATCAAAGCCCACCCATTAGGGTGGAGTTGAGTGGGGCTAAAAGCACACATCCGCATTAACTCCCACTCGAAGACGGAAAACGAAAATCTAATGCCGAACAATGTGAAGAAGACACAATACATCCACAAAAAGTGGGGAGTATCCTTGTACCTCAACATGCACACCCTCTCATCCGGTGACGCTATCTCTAATCTATACTCATGGTCCTCGACCCCCTCTTCCGTCAACTCCAATGCCTCACTTAAGAACTAATGTGTTCATCCTTAATGATTGAAGGAATGACAAATGCCTCCGGATCTATCCACCGGTAAGCCAAGCGTTCGTGAGATCCTGATAAGGGATGCGGCTCCTTCAACTCTTGGAAAGTATTCTTTAACCTTCCCATGATCCCAGAAGCCTCAAACTACTCCAAAAAGGAAACACAGCATACCCAGAAAAATAAAAATCAAATCAAACTCAACCTACCACAACAGTTCCTAACCAATACAAAAGCAGCACACAAATCTCTATAACCTCAAAAAACAAAACAAAATACAAAATCAAGACGCGGACAGAGAAACATACTTGCAACTTCATAAGAAACGAACACAGAACGCCTTAAAGCCCACGCTGCCGGCAAACACAAGCAGTAGGAGAAAGCCAAACAATGGCAAGATTCACACATGAAAAAGGAGGAGAAGAAGAGAAGTTGAAGAAAGAGAAAATGATGAAACAGATTTAAATAAACCCCCTTGGCTTTTATAAACTGTAGAGAATACCAAAAGTTTTCCCTCCAAGCTCATCATTACACCTCGAATCACGTGCCTTTGAGAAAACAAAACGCCACCCTATAGTACTTGTGGCAAGATGTAAGAGGATCAATTTCCCCTAACGTCAGGGCATCAGATCACATGGGGCTCCAAGATGCAATTGCCCTCAACCGCAAAAAAAAAAAAAACCGCTACTACACATTCCTCGAAACATAAACACAACTTCAACTTGAATCGCATGCTTCACCCCACCATCCTAACTGGGGGCTCCTATTATGGACCTAGCCTAAAGGCCCACATAGGACCTCGGACCCACTAGACCCACGGAAACACCCATTCCAAAATCAGCTCTCCTAGAATAACTGCTCGGAGAGATCCTCGACCCATCATTCCCCATATCCCGGAGAATAATTTGGGAGGGAGATTCGCAGGCTAGTGAGAATCATGGTCCCCACCCAGGTATTTGAACAAACCAACACACAAGATATGACCTAGAACCCATCTTTCCTGGACTTTACTCCTTCTCTGACTGACTTGAGCGTCGGAGTCTTTGCATATACCTACACCAGAGCCCAAACCCACCAAGGATTTCAGAGTCCGATTCGCACCTAGGACCACCACCTTCTTGGTACAAATATATATAAAAGTTTGAAGAACAAAAAGTGTTGTTTTTCCTTCATTATTTCACAAAAACAAAAATATCTTTCACTACTATTATTTCTAGATTTCCTTATAGTTTCTCATCTTTAGATTTTTGCCATGTTACTCGTTCTCTTATTCTTGTGAACTCACGTGTTTGGTTTTTGTCGAGAAAAGGGTCAACTATGTCTTCCTTGGTTCCAGCACCTTCTTCACCTCCTCTTCCCGGAACCTCTTTCCTCACAATCCCCTCCACTTTCTCCAAATTCCAATTTTTCTCCCTTCCATTCTCTTCTTTTGCTTCTTCGCGCGTGGTATGTCATGGTGGCTCCAATGTGCAACAAGTTGGCAGTGACCTGAAGCTGGTCTTGCACGATGCTCTAGATGCTTCTGGAATCGACACCACCCATGCCAGAGTAATTATCATATCAGACCCATCTATTCGTTTTTTCTGTTTCTTTCTGCGCGCTTGTTTTCGTTTTTTTTTCCTTAATTCTTTTTATTTTGGTTTTAGTTTAATTTGATGCTGCAATTTGATTTTCCTTTCCATCTTATTTTAATTATAATCTTGTTGATTTTTTCATCTGCTTTTGATGGAAAATGTTCTTCATGTTGGAAAATATTGAGAGGACACTGTATTTTAACAATCTGACCAGAGGAAGAACAGAGCACAATATATTAGTAATTGAATTCTTTTGAGATTATGTAGTTTTGGGTTTTTGCATGTCATGCTTCACAGGAAAGAAAGATAACTTGTTCAATTTTTGTGTTCGGAGTTTCGTGCTAATTTTGTTTCGCTTGCTTTCCTAGTCATTATTTCTTGGTTTATACGCTTATTTTCAACATTTTGTTGCTGTATTAATTTAATTTGGTGCTTTTGATGCCGTATTTTTTCTTCTAATTTTCATGCTAATTCGAATTTGGAAGCTTTTGATTTTGTTATCCCCCTCATGATGGAAAATGATTTATCTTTAATTCAATTAAACTTATGAACTCTTGGTTTTTTTGCTTTTTAATGTCAGATTTATTTTTTGGGATGGATGTGGATTGAATATCTAGTTTTAACGGGAAAAGTTGAATTTTTGCTTTTGGAGTTTTGTGTTTTCTAATATTTTTCTTTGTTGTCAATTTTTTCCAACTTCTGTGTAGCATTAGTTTGTTATAATTTTAATATTTAATTTTTTTAGTTGAATTTGGTGCTTATTTTGATTTGTCATGTTCAAGTTTGAAGCAATTCTGACCTTTATATAATGGAAAATGGTCTCATCGCAAGTTACTTGGCATAACAAGTTTCAAATTTTCATTTTATGTAGCCTTCTTCCCTCTTATTGCCATAATTACTTTTTCAATATGCATGGTTTGTTTTATCATGCTAAATTGCTAATTAGATGCACGCACGCAGCTTGGAGTGATGGAAAATGATCTTACTCTTATTCATTTGTAGCTTTATTATTTTGGGGTTTTCAACTTCAAGTAATGTTTTAAAAACCAAATCTGGGATCAAACCTGCGAGAGCTCTACATCATGATTAAAGTCCAGTGAATTTGATAGTACAGCTGGGATTGAACTGGACAACATCATAGGAAATAACAAAAAAAAGATTGGTTCACAGTCTGACAGATTGAATTGCCTGGTCCAGTTTGGTTTTTAAAACATTAACTTCATGTTTTTATTATAGAATAATTTCATCAGTTGCATTGTTGATGATTGAGCAGGAAGCCAGGGAGCAGTTCTGCTCACAAATTCTGAGATTTACTGATATTGAGAAGCAAACCAGCATTTGCATCAACAGGTGTGTTGATTTAGGAAGAACTGCTCTTTATATTGCTGCAGAGGATGATTCTCTGGTATCACATTCATCAGTTCCACTTCCTGTGGATGCTTTCATTACTAGATTAGACGATCTTTCAATGGACTACTGTCCTCACTACAGCCCCGCATATGATTCATCCCCTGAGAAGTTTTTAGATAGCTTAGAGAGATTTCTATATGTTCACAAGGTACTTACTTTGATTACATACTGCAAGCTATATTCTTGATTCATTTATGTATTTTTCTGATTACCATTTGAGGATTCTGAAGCATTCTTCTTTGATATAATGGCACTTGGGTTGGTTAATAGGACCTCTAATTCTTTCATAATGTTTGAATTCAAGCATTTAGGTTTACAATGCAATAATTGATCAAACTTATATAGCTTATAATTCAGAAATTAAATTTAACCGAATCAAACCGAACCAATAAAAAATAATTGGTTCAGATGCCTTTTTCCTCAAAAGTTGAACCAAACCAACCCAATTACAACCCTATTAAATTATCAAGAAATTTTCTAAGAAATGCTAAATGTCCTTTGGAGACTTTAAATTTTCTCCTTGTTTTCTTGAGTTCGGTTTTTATGCGACTTTTTCTGACAAGTTGGTCTTCCCCTAAGGTTAGTGCTTATTTATTAGCACTCTTCTATAGGATTTAGGAGGAGGCCATTGTTTCATGGGTTCTACTGCCACACCTTCATCTAGAATAATGTGCCTCATGCATTCCAATTCAAACTTTCCAAAGTTGTCTTTCTTGGAGTTAACCCATAGTGAATTACTTTTCAACACAACCAACACCACGTAAATTGGAAACATGGACAGATTTATCTTAGCTACTACCAAGATGTCATATGGAAAAACCTAATACACATGCACAGCAAAACTCTTCCAACCTATGGTTTGAGCATATTATTCGTATGAGCCTGTAAGGTTGATGGGGCATTAGTCAACCTGAACGGCATGACCAAAAGTTTGTAATGACCTTCATGGGTTTGGAAGGCCATTTTGTAGATATCTTCCACCCTTACCATGATTTGGTGATACCTAGATTTCAGTTCTAACTTGAGAAAACAGCTGCATTTCCAAGCTTGTCAATAACGGGTATAGGAAACTAATCTGGCATGGTAAGACTGTTTATATCTGTCCAGTGCAACACCTGCAAGAGCAATGGGCTGTAGAAGGGGCCAGTGATTTGTCTAATCAACTCTGTGGACTGTATCTTCAGTTCAAACCTCTCAATTTCTCCTTTTTGGTGTTGGGGGTGTTGATAAGGTCTAATTTGGGGATATTAATTTCCCCTTCCTACCTCACTGACCACTGACCTAGAACTAACATTCATTTGTTCATTTTCGCACACATGATCACATTATAAGTTTCATCACCAATGAAGCGCAAATACGCGTTGGAGGCCGCCGTATCTGTGTTGGATGCTTCGATATGCAGGATACATGGATACGTGTGCCCTCACTCTATTTGTCTATGCAGTTTCAGTTTTCAAATCCCAAAACGAGAGACAATACTAGCTTTATTAGGACATTAGAACAAAGGATATTAGTTTTATTTTTTTTTAATAATTACAGTGCATTGAGATAATTTGTTCATTTTTACGTGAGTCACATCTATTTCTATGTCCATAATTTGTTGTTTTTTATTTATAATATATTATTTTATGTTTTATCATACAACATATCCTAGCCATGCCGTAACCTACATTTTTAAGAAAGTGATGTATCCCTGTATACATGTCGTGTCATATCCATGTTGCTATGTCGTACTTGTGATCACACCAGAAACATAGGTTCATCTTTGTTTTGTCCTTCATTTCCTCATTGGTCAGCCACCTCGCCTGTAGTCTGCCCCTGAAAAAAAGAAGAAATAAAACACCAAATCTTCCATAACTTCTGCTTTTCCTTCTGTTCAGTGTGGTTCAGTTGTAGACCCTTGGGCTTGTTTCTTGGGCCTTTGGTGTGTAAGTGTTCTCACTCCTTTGCCCAATAGTTTTAATTTTCAAAGCTGGTTGGTTTGGTTGGGTTGTAGTCAACTGACCAGCTAAGTTGTTTACCTGTTAATCTGACCCAACACATAATCCCAATCTTCAACATATTGTGCCAGCATTGTTATCTCGCCCAACTGCTCCACCTGATGCAACTGTAGACACCTCAGCCTTGATTTCATTGCTCAAGCCATTTATGAAGGCTGCCTTGAGCACTTCTTAATCTGCATGCTTAAATGGAGCTGTAAGCAGCTCAAAATTCCCTCCAAACCACCAGCTGGTTCTTTTTGAGACCAATGAGAAGTTAATGTCCTGGTGATACAAGTGGTACAGGCCTCCCTGAGTCCTACCACTGAAGCTAGTTGATAGTTGTTCCCTCCTTATACACCACTCCTGCTGTCACCTTCACCTATGTGATTATGGGCTCTAGCAATTATCCTTCTTGGTCTTTGTATCTATCAAATATTCTTGTGACTCCAAGGTGACCACAATTGATTAAGTGCTCTACCAAATGGCAAGTTTGCATGAAACGGTCCCAACAATGTTGCATAGGAAGATGGAAAGTTTGAACTCAGAATCCAGCAATATAAAACCCAGCTACTTCTGCGGTTGTGCCAGTTTATCCAGATTTTGATGGGGTTTGACCAGTTCCTTGAGAGATTTGGTCAGATGTTTTTACTGGACCGGCATGGTGGTCAGATTATGGGTTTTTCAGTCCGGGCGTTTTGCCTGGTCCAGTTCTTAATAATATGACTTGAAGAGCAGAATATGTAATTATAAAAATGAATTTTCATGTGCTCTCCTTTTTCTGGTTAGGACTCAATATTGACGTTCTGTAATAACATTTCTTGTATAGTATATACTTATTCATTAGATTCTGCCTCTTGCCTTCATGTCATTTCTTTTCTCTGATATCACTTTCCTGTTTATAGGGTTTCAGGAGAGCCAATGAAAGTATGCTGGAGTCACGACCACTATATCTCCACTCGGTATAAAAATATCACTCATATTTACAAGATGTTACTGAGGAAAAACCTATGACTGCTCATTTGATATATTTAATGTGTTGAGTAGGTTTTGACTCATCGTTCAGGATCAGCTGCAATGTTGTCACTTATATACTCAGAAATCATGAAAATGCTTCGTTTGTGGGGCCTTTTGTATTTTGATGCCGAAATTTTCTTCCCTCACGATGTTCTTTCCCTTCCCAAAGGCTATCATAAGCAGAAAAGCAAGGAGAAGGACCAAGCTCACATAATGACTTCAGGAAACCTATTAGTTGAGGTTATTTTTGATTACTTGCTCTCCTTTAACTCTACTCTCTATATCTATTTCCTTTACCAACGAAATAATAAAAGATATGTGTATATTTTTCCTAGTTTATGGTACGATGACAAAGTTGCTCTTGCTTCCTTGTGACATTATTATTGATCACAGTTTTAGTTGCAGAACAACGTTGCCAATACATGGGTGTTGCATACTTCTGACCCTCCTCATACCTTACAATGGTGGGAAACTTGTATATTGAGCTGCTGTTATGGCAATGACTTGGGCACTTTCTAACTTTTAAAACCAAAAGGAAAAAAGCTTCTTCTAACTGTTTATTGCATTACAAGTTCTATGCTCCTGGCTTTCTGTGGACTTCTGAAGCTTCTTTTCACTGTCTGGCATTTGCAGTCTATCTTCAATAAATTTCAAGGCGATAAACCTTGAGATTTGTATGCAAATAGATGCATGCACCATGGTTTATTTTTCCTTTCTCATGCGTGAGAGGTTCTTCTGTCACATATTCTGCCTTGCTTGTTAATTGACTACCTGGCATGCATACTCTACCATCAGGCATATATGTTAGCCTATATATGCAGATCTTAAATAATGCAAAGCATGAACTCTGGCCATTTCAGCATGACCGTAACAAGACTTTTTTCTTAAGGCACTTATGGTATCCTATATGTGCAGATCTTAAATAATCTGAAGCATGCTTTCTGGCCATTTCAACACGATCGTAACAGAAGTTTATTCTTAAGGGCAGCACATGCTGCTAACTGTGTTGACAGATCCGATTTTGTTGGAGAAAGGTACTTCATATTTCGACATTCCTTCCTGTTTTTATTCCTACATAATCATTTTATATGAGTGCTAGTGTAAAAGTTTGTCAACTGCAGTGGCTCTCAAATTGCATCAGCTAAAGCTGCTCAACATAGGCTGGATCGAGGTGTTTGGACCAGTGTGCGATTTGGGGACATGAGGCGTTCAATGTCTGGTATGCATTTGATGCATTTGATGTCTGGTATGCGATTTGGGGACATGAGCCGGCCAATATTTTGAAGTCATTGAAAAGGTTTTGGTCATACATGGTCCCCCACCCCCCCTTCCCCTTCCCATTGAAGAAAAAAGCAATTACAAATGACATGAGCTGATGGATGCAAAATCTGTTGTGCTAAGCCTTTAAATTATATAAGTCAATATCCAAAAGTATGTTGAGATTGCTTTATGCTTTAATTTCTTTTTCACTAGCTCCAAAAGTATGTTCCTATTGCTCCAAAAGCATGTTGCGACACATTAAAAACCTAGGTTGGACAGTATTCCTCTGCAGTTGTCTTGTATCTTTTTTACTGATAGAGTAACAACAATTGATCCATGAGAAAATTTTCTTATTATTTGATATGATCCCAACTATTTCCCCTGGCTTTCAGCATGCGAACGGCTTATCCTCCTGAAAAATGATGCAAATGAGTTTAGAGACTACAGCATTCTGCTGTATCATTGTGGATTATATGCGCAGTCACTTCAATACCTGAAGAAGTACGAGGAGCTGAAGGTACTATTGCAACCATATTCAATGCACAAATGATTGCTTTTCCATGTTATCTGAATGTTGTGTGTACCATTCAATTTTAGCAGAGCTCATGTACAGAAGTGATATCATCAGGCACTCTCAGCAGCCTAGAAGAAGTCGCCGCGGATAATCTGATGATGCGCTTGAATCTAATCCTGATGGAGCAAGGGTGGAGTCAGTCATCTTGTGCCAGAAATTTTCTCAGTAATAACTCTGAACCATGGTAGTTCCTCTTCCATGTTGGTTGAGACAGCGCCACAGAAGATTTGCATATATATAGTCATAGAGAAAACAAAAGCTGAACTCGTGGCAGGAAGTTTTCTTGTATCTTCTGGACACAGCTTGGGATTTTGGAATACATGCTGCTGTATTTGTACTAATAGGTTGCAACTACTGAAGAAGTGGACGAGATTTTCCAATAAATCACAAGACCCTACAACTGGAAGATGAAAGTATCAACCATATATATTTGTTCATGGAGGGAATACTGTATCTATTGACTCCAGTAATTAAATAAATATGTACTTTTGACCTACACCTACATTTCCTCTGTAAAATTGATGTAAATAGAAATCCAGGTTTCTGTCAGCACTATAGATAGTGTAAAATGCAAGTATTATTGAATCAGCAGTACGTCATACACGTAGCCAAAGTTCTTAGGCTGAGTATGCAACAAAGATTCTCCTATAAATGTATAGCAGATAAGAGTGGGACACAAAACTTATCCGGCATATTAAAAGGGGCCCACCCAGACTTACCATTCTTAGGCTGAGAGTTGCAACCCTTGCTTCTGAACTTTTTATGAGTCAACTGTTCTCTCACACACACACACACACACACACACAGTGATGAGTGACGAAGAGCGAGAGGACGGAGATGTATCAGCAACGGGAGCAGTCTAAGGGCTCAAAGCTAGGAATCGAATAAGTTCACCCGACTACTGCAGTCTGGCGGAAGCTTCCATTAATACTATAAAATTAGTTTTTGTTATGTAAAGTGTAACATAAAATAGTATAAGTTTATACAATTTTATCTAATCTTAGCATATGATTGTCGTTTTAACTTATCATGTCTTGTGAGGCTTGACTAGATATGATAGTATTAATTGTTTTTTTTACTTAATCTAAAATTATTATTTATCCCCTCTTTCCCTTTTCATTATCGTGTAATTGTTAATCATCATCATTACATTCTCTTTTCCTCTCTCTCTCTTTTTCTCGTGACTATTTTTTTTGTCTCTTTTTCAAATTTAATATATTTTTTTTCACATATCAATTCAAAAATTAGTCACAAATTTCACGTTAGTTTCCCTTTTTAGTTATCAATTTGACTTAGAAATAAAAATCCATTTTTGGAGAAAATAACTTCTTTTTCTTAATTGAGTTTGTGCAAATTTTGAAAACTTTGCTTTGGATCATTTGTTTTTTGTGAGTTCCCATTTTTTGTGTGATTAATTTTTCTTTATTATGCATGTAACCTATATCTGGCCAAAGGAGCAAGAATTAGATTTCCAAACATTCAATACTACATTCTCCTCTGCAACAAAATCTCCCATTGAGAAACAATTTTAGATGGAGTATACTCATTCGAAGTTTAAGGAAAATCTTAAGGAATTTAGGTTGAAAATGAATTGCAATGTGAATGCTAAATGTACGAATGAGCCTAATGTCGTTTATGTTGTGGTAGAGGACATTGAATTTTATGGCAAGCCAAAGGAAAAAAAATAGTTGAGGTTGTTTTTAATAGATCCACTAAAGAGTTTAGCTGTCAATGCCTGCTTTTTGAATTTAAAGGCATAAATGAACCTTAGGAAAAATGTAGTTTGTTTAGGGAGCTCTTGGCCAACCTTGATGTCTGAACCACATTTCTATTAGAAGAAACCACGAGGCGGCAAACTGAACACCCCAAGTTGGCATAAATTATTGCAAGAGCCAAGAGTGGCACAATATCAGGTTTTCTCATGGACTTAGAGGGGGTGCTACGAGTAGGGATGCTGTTGTGTGTTCCCAACGTTGGTGATCTAACGAACCGAGTTATGTCAAGGCAAGACTTGGTACTTAAGTTGTCCATTGTGACACACCTCTCTTACTTGGGAATCCTCCCATAAAGTATGGGACCTCAGTCCTTAATCTCGGACAAGTAAATAAGACTAAACTAACTTGGATAGTCTGTCATAAT